>JABXJD010000019.1:5042500-5347500 GCA_013375575.1 Percina caprodes | reverse complement strand
GCAGTAATAAAAAATATGAAATAGACCATATCACTCGCTCATGAGGAAGGTGTTAATACAGCACAGACTAATAAGATGGTATAATAGTTCAAATACAATGCAATTTTCATACAAACATACTTTATGTACCTTGGCTAAGAGGAAGATTGTTTTTTTTCACTTACTTGTGGCACTTTGTATGCTTGATTCCTGCTTTTTTGAGATTTTTGTACCTTTGTGGTTGAATGCACTTACTGGAAGTTGTTTGGAGAAAAGCGTCAGCTCAATGAAATGTAACGTAAAGGCAAGAATGGAAATATCAGATGGATTACAGCTGTGGAGACAAATGCTGCTGTTGTGTGTAACTCACACACTTCAGCAGCCCCTGCTGGATAATGCTGGGTACAGCGCTGCAAAACAGGTTCTGTAGGGTGTTGAATGAGTTTATGGAATAGGATAAAATGCTCAAGATGACCCTACTACTACCCAATAGTCGGCTTTAACCCTCATGTTGTCTCCACCTTCGGGACCCTCTCGTGTCCCTCGGGTCAAACTGACCCGGGACTTATTTGGGGTTTTAAAAACAACTCTGAAAAACAATTTTACTTCATAATCTATTAACAAATATTGTCTTTATCTCCATTTCCAGCAGCTGAGATAACATCTATGTTCAGGGAATGAATCAGTCTCTACTAGAACACTATTAAAGATGGAAGTGGGGTTCGTTTTTAGTCATCAGGTTATAATTCATGTTAAAAATCACTATGGAAACAACATAAGTGTCATATCCAGAATAATGTTCTGAGTCAGGAATACATGTTTATCTCAAGAAATAAGGTAAGGTGCTGATTTCAGGTAGAAAACATGGAACTTGGACCATTTTTCTTCTTCTTAACATTTAAAATGGGTCAATTTGACCTGAATGCCAGACGAGGGTTAAAGTAGAATAAGTTGGCTCCATCTTAACCTGAAACTCAGAAAGGAGCCATATATATATATATATATATATATATATATATATATATGGCTCCTTTCTATATATATATACATACACTCTAAGAAATAAATCCATAAAATGACAGAAAAAAAAGTTCTGGCAGCTCATTAACCATAATTAAAAACAAAAATTGAAGAAACATTTTCTGTTATTTCACCTTCTCTCAGATAAAGTCATTTTAACGCTTGTTTCAATGCTTCTTATTTGCTTTTTGGTGCTTTTTTTTTACACATTTTCAACGCTTTTTGTTCCACTTTTGAAGCTTTTTTGAGGCTTTTGGCGCTCCCTTACCCAGGGACCTACTGGGAACATGCAGCCGGAGCACAGATAAAGTTCCCATAATGCACTCTGATATATAAATAAACACAAATACAACTGTGACTCACTTTCTATGGACGAGTTCTCTTAGAAAACACACAGTCATACAGCTATTAATAAACAGACATTTCTTAGAGTGCAGTTATAACGAGTTGCTTGGTCTGATGAGTCTCGTCATATTAAGATGGTCAGGTCAGAATTCGGCATAAGCAACAATGAAAGCACGGATCCACGCTTGTACAAAGGCTTCAGGCTCTTGAAGTGAGACTGTGTCAGGACGCCTTAACACCTGCCTGACCTTTGTTCCTGACTGTATCCATCCCTTTATGACCATGTACCCATCTTCCATTCCTGCAGGATAATGCGCCACGTCATAAAGCTCAAATCACCTCAAACTGGTCTCTTCCACATTGACTTCACTGTTCTCAAATGGCCTCCAAAGTCACCAGATCTTAATCCTACAGAGCACCTCGGGGTGGGGGGGGGGGGGTTGGTGGAAACAGGAAAACTTGCGTTGTGGATGTGAAACCAAAAAAATCTGCAGCTGTCACGTTAACAAGAACCCAAATCTCTGAGGAATGTTTCCAGCACCTTGTTGAATCTACGCCGCAAAGAATGAAAGCAGTTCTGAGGGCGAAGGGGGTCCGACTAGCAAGATGTACTTCATAAGAGTGGACTTTGGAGAGTGCCTCGGGCAAAAAGTGTTAAAAAACCTTTTATTCCAAATGCATCAGTATCCTCAATCAAATCAAGTGACAATCAAACTGAGCTGCTATTTTAATCCTCATGTTGTCCTCGGGTCAAATTTGACCCATTTTCAGTTTTTTTGTCACAAAAAATGGACTTTCAAAATGAGCGCTGGAAATGTCAACATTAAAAATATCAAATAACTTTGGAAAAAACGTCAAAACAAGCACCCACAACATTAAAAAAGGGACAAAAATGTCAGAAAAAGTGATGATAATGTGTCGTGGTTGACGGGAAGACAACAATAAGGAATTTAAGCATATGTTATTATTTTTTATCCTGATATTTTTAATTCATTTTTTTTATATTTTACTTAATATGTTTGAGATTTTGTCTGTACAGTGGGGGGCTCAAAAGTTTGGGCCCCCCAGGTAAAAAATTGTATTAATGTGCATTAAGAAGCCAAGAAAATATGGAGAAATCTCCAAAAGGCATCAAAAGACAGATTAGACATTCGTATAATATCTCACAAAAAGTTAGATTTTATTTTTATTATTTACACTTTCAAAATAACAGAAAACAAAAAAATGGCATCAAGGTATTAACTCAGCAGGGGGCCCAAACTTTTTCAGACGCCATTTTTGTTTTGTTTTCTGTTATATTGAAAGTGTAAATAATAAAAATAAAATCAAACTTTTTGTGACATATTATACGAATGTCTAATCTGTCATTTGATGCCTTTTGGAGATTTTTCCATCTTTTCTCGGCTTCTTTATGCTCATTAATACACATTTTTACCTGGGGGGCCCAAACCTTCGAGCCCCCCACTGTATGTTTGTATCTGTCTTGTAGGTCTGGTAAGCCAAAGAAAAACAATAAAGATTTATTCTATTCTATTCTATAAAGTGACCGGTGAGTTTTTATCTTTTCTCGTGACTGTGATTTGTGGCTAACATTCCTCTGATGTTTTCCTCAGAGTCAGGGCTGAAGGAGTTAGAGGGTAAAGGCATCCCCCCCCCCCCCAACTCCACCCCCAACCCCCCCGGTGGGTCTTGAACAAGCTTCTATAGCTGAATTAAATTTTTCAGCCACTCATCCACTGCCATGGCAACCTTTGAAAAGCTGCTTGTCGGCCAGCTAAGGAGGAGTTTGTTGTAAGTTTCAGGAGGTTTTTCTTCACAGCAGAACCAGACAGCGCCGGAATAAAGTTGGTGTAAGGCTGCGGTGAGCTGACCGGAGGAGCGAGAGAGAGAGAGAGAGAGAGAGAGAGAGAGAGAGAGAGAGAGAGAGAGAGAGAGAGTGAGAGAGAGAGAGAAACAACAAGTTACTACCGAGGTAGGTGAAAGTTAAATTCTGAGCTGTAAAAATATCATGAATTTTATGGTTGTAATTTGTGTTTTTTGCCAAAAACCATACTCTAGACATTTTGCCTACGATTGCAATGTTGGCAGATGCATGTAGGCCTTATTTTGATGTGATATGAAAGCTTAAAGATGTATTTTTTTTAATTTCCTCTAGTGTGAAATTTCCATTAAACCCTGAAGCATTTTCCCTGGAAAACTGCTTGAAACTCTTGCTTAAAGCGCCCTGAAAACTTCCTGCTCATAGCTAAATATCGAAAAACCAAGTTAAAGGAAGTAATAAGTAATAATCTTTATTGCTATTATTTATGAAGAGTTGCAGAGGAAAGCGTGACATTACCTTTTTTTTTATTAAAAAGCAAGGAATGAAAAACCCAAATGCAGAAATATCTTTTGAAATAAACAACAACTCCTCCGACTCTGGCAGAAAATATAGTTTTCAAGTCGGTCCATAAGGTTTCCATTAAGAAACTTATTTGGAAAATGTGTTTTCGGGGTTAAAGGGATCCTGTTCTATTCATATTCATATTCTCTATAAAGATCCAGATGTTCCTGGAGCAGGCCGGGGTCAGCTGATCCCAAAAGTGGGGACACAGTTTTTAGATAGTTCACATATTTTGATAACTGCCATCACATGTGTCGATCCTCTGGTGCAGTGTTTCTCAAATGGGGGTACGCAGACCCCTGGGGGTCCTTTGGAGTACTGTAAGGGGGTACAGTATGTGAGATCTTTTTCACAATGCTTATTTGAAAATATGTCATGCATAATTGATAAAATAACTCTAAAAATAACTACATTAAGTGATGATTGTAAGCATTTGAAGTATAGCATTGCATTTAAATGTTCAGTTACAACGTTGGTTAGTAGATGTGTCATTGACAGCGCTTTGTTGCACCCATTACATACTTTTTTTATGTAGTTTTATGCATTGCCAGTAAGGTCTGGCTACACCACAGATGCATTCTGGGATAGGAGAAAAACACTCTCTGGGTTGTTTGGCTTTTCTTTAACCTCGTGTCGTCTTCCCGTCAACCATGAAAAGAATTTGAAACAATTTGGTCACTTTTTTTTCAACGTTATTATCGCTTTTTCCGACATTTTTGTCACTTTTCAAATCTTTTGGGTGCTTTTTTATGTTTGTTCCAAAGATTTTGGCCCATTTTTTGTGACAAAATTTTTTTGTGAACTGAACACGGGTCAAATTTGACCTAAGGACAACATGAGGGTTAAAACCAAGAGCGCCATCTAGTGGGCTCAGAAAACAAAGACACTGGTCCACGAAGCTTCATTTGGCCATCGCTGACCGTCGCTGCGTCCAGAACTCAACGCCCCTCAAGATGATCCTGGTTGGTTTAACCCTCGTGTTGTCTCCACCTTCGGGACCCTCTCGTGTCCCTCGGGTCAAATTGACCCGTTGTCCTATATCAATGTTCATTTTAATTCCCCAAAATAACATGATTGATTCCACACAACGCTCTTTGCCAAGTACAAATCTCTACTTTCATTAATTTTGGGGCGTCTTATTCAATTTTATAGCATTTGAAACCAAATTGAAGTGTTTTTGAAATAGTATTGAGAGTAAAAGTTGACATATTCCAGTCTGTGATTATCATCAACATCCATTCCTTTAATTTTAGTCTCAATAATTCCTAATTTCCGCTTTTCTAACTCAAACATTAGGTATAATTTCCTATAAATGAGCTTTATTGACCATAAATTCAAAAAATAACTAAAACTAAAGTTAATAAGTTAGTGTTACGTAGTGTGGAAAACGTCAAGAAAACATACACAAACATTGAGAAAAGGGTCAACAAAATTGTTGATTTTCAAGACAACACAAGGGTTAAAAACTTGCCATTTTCAGCAATTGGTTAGCTATCTCAATGGTTGTTCTTGTTGTTTCCCATTTTGAGAACAGAAACACACACAGCTGAACGTCTCGGGTTACGTATGTAACCCTTGTTCCCCGAGATAGGGGAACGAGACACTGCGTCGGTTACGACACTATGGGAACGCCTTTAGGCATGACATAGTGTCGTAACCGACGCAGTTCGAGTTCCCCTCGAAGGGGAACGTCTTGGGTTACGTATGTAACCCTTGTTCCCCGAGATAGGGGAACGAGACACTGCGTCGGTTACGACACTATGGGAACGCCTTTAGGCATGACATAGTGTCGTAACCGACGCAGTTCGAGTTCCCCTCGAAGGGGAACGTCTCGGGTTACGTATGTATCCCTTGTTCCCCGAGATAGGGGGACGAGACACTGCGTCGGTTACGACACTATGTCATGCCTAAAGGCGTTCCCATAGTGTCGTAACCGACGCAGTTCGAGTTCCCCTCGAAGGGGAACACGCTGTGTGTGTGCAGTCATCCTATTTAACGTAATGTACCTCTACTGATCCAGATTTTAACCTGTTGACACTGACAATGAAAGCCAGACTCATTTTTGTACATCTCTTTATGTGCGTAGCTCAGACCTTTCATCACCTTTTAACCATTTCTTTTACACTTTTACACATCCTTGTCAGAGCCAGAGGCCGCCATGTTTTCCCTGTCGGAGCTGGCGCCTCTGAACCAGCATCAGAGTAGGAGTAAACTGTTAAAGCCCTGGTGGGAGGTCTTCATGGACTACTTGGTGGTCCTGATGCTGATGGCGTCTGTCCTGGCTTGTACCGAGCAGCTGTCCAGGGACCGAGTGGTGTGCATGCCATTGGATCCACTTGTTACTGCAAATACCTCAACTAGCAGGGCCGCATTGAATCCATCATCAAAGCCCCACGTTCAACGCAACATCGGCCCAAATCTTCATTCCACAACCCGGGGTCGACGCACACATCTGGTCTACCAGCAGTACGTTTACGTGAGCCAGGTACTGTCATTTACGTTTGACTTCGAAAATGCAACAGAACAGAATCCAATTAAAATATTGACTTTTAAAGGCATGGTTGGTAATGTTGAAAAAATTCCAAAGTTTTGAAAGCAGCTCTTTGGGGCGTCGTCTACACACACATATACACACATATACACACATATATCACACATATACACACATATATCACACATATACACACATATATCACACATATACACACATATATCACACATATACACACATATACACACATATACACACATATACACACATATATCACACATATATCACACATATACACACATATATCACACATATACACACATATACACACATATACACACATATACACACATATATCACACATATACACACATATCACACATATACACACATATATCACACATATACGCACATATATCACACATATACACACATATATCACACATATACGCACATATATCACACATATACACACATATATCACACATATATCACACATATATCACACATATACACACATATACACATATATCACACATATATCACACATATACACACATATATCACACATATACACACATATATCACACATATACACACATATACACACATATATCACACATATATCACACATATATCACACATATACACACATATACACACATATATCACACATATACACACATATATCACACATATACACACATATACACACATATATCACACATATACACACATATACACACATATATCACACATATACACACATATACACACATATATCACACATATACACACATATACACACATATACACACATATATCACACATATACACACATATATCACACATATACACACATATATCACACATATACACACATATACACACATATATCACACATATATCACACATATACACACATATACACACATATACACACATATATCACGCATTTCTTTCACAGATCTTTGTTTGAGTTCAAATAAGTACATTTATGACACATCTCAAGTTACACACACATCTTGAAAAAATGTCCCGCGGGAGTGAGACGGGTTGCAGAAATGTTAGAAAAATGTAACTGTAAAAACTGAATATGTCTTTCTTTGTATCACTTATAATAGCCATCCTTGTCAAAATAAATGCACTGTTGTGTTTAATAAAAATATTTCAATAGAGAAGGTATACCATTTCATTGTGTTACAGTGTTAAGAAGACCCTAAGTGAACTTCATTTCAAATACTACATTGGGCTGTACATATATATACTTCTATTTTGCAGTTTTTCAGTCTGGAGAAGTCATGTGATGCAGCCTAACATCAGTGTATCATCACCATAGATACACACACACACACACACACACACACACACACACAAAGATCCCAGTTTTAAATATCTGTACATATTCATGTCTAATGTAAAATTTTACTGTCTTTATGTTTTATTAGAATATACCTTTTGTGTCATATTGCTTAATAACCATACAAATAGATTTAGAAAATGAGATGAAGCCATCCTAATATTGTGTTAATGTACTGTACATATAACTGTTTATTGTGTTTTTCCTGATGCTTTGGCATGATTGTTATTGATAAATAACAATAAACAATAATAAAGCTCCTTGAATTGAACTGCTGAGGAACATGTTCTATGTTCTCTGATCATCAAAGGCTGGAACGTGTCATGCAGAATGACATCACAGTGACATCACAGTGACACATTCTGGAACTTTCTTTTACTATAAATACAACCCTGGGTGCTTCCAGGCCGTTAACAGTCTGAACTCAGTCACGACACAGCTCTACTGTCTATCGCAACAAAGACTCTTCTTCAACAATCATGGCAACAACGCCTGAAACAGTCGTCTGCCCGAGTCCCAGCATCCGGCTCGAGGACCTGACAAAGGACCGCGTGGAAATTCAAGAACAGATGAACCAGCTGGTCTCCCAAAACGCTGGCCTCAAAGAAGAGAAACAGAAAATCCTGACGGCGCTACGTGCCGAGCGAACAATCAGGAAAAATGTCCAAAAGGACAGTAAGCTCAAGGAGCAGGAGAAAGACAACGAGATCCTCCTTCTCCAGGACAGCTTAAAGGCGGAGAAGAACATCTCACGTTCGCCAAATTTCACTTGAACCGGGTCGTAGGGCTCTGGAAACAGGAGCTGGAGAGAAACAAGGAGATCCTCTTTCTAAGGGACAGCTTAAAGGCGGAGAAGAACATCACACTTTCTGCCAAATTTCACTACAACCGGGTCTGGAAGCAGGAGCAGGAGAGAACCAGAGAGGAGAAGAAGGACAAGGACGCAAAGCTTCAATCCCTGGCTGAAGACAACGATCGATTGAGCCATGTCGTCCAAGAAAAGGACGTCCTGATCGAGAAAATAACAGAAGAAAAGATGGCTTTGGAAAGAAAGAATTTGGAGAACGAAGCCAACGCCATGGACAAGCAAAGGCAGATGATGCAGAGAGAGGCTGAGTTACAAGCTAAAGTCAACGCTCTGGAAGAAGAAATTACACAAGAGCTCGCTGCAAAAGAGAGCTTAGAGAAACATTATGATCTGGAAAGGGAGAGCCGAGAAAAGGAGTGGCTCAACCAAGGGAACCTAATGGACACAGAGATCAAGCTCTTAAAAGACAAGGTCTCAGCTCTTCAGGTCCAGAGCCACAGCCTCCAGGACTTTCAAACGTTGAACAGAAGGATGGAGGCGTGCAGGACCAAAGAGAGCCAAATAGAGACCAACATAAACATCCTAAAAGCTCAAAACGCTGAACTTCAGGTCCAGCTCCTCAGCCTGCAGGACCTGGCTCAGAAGACCGATAAGGAGAAGGCCCGCATGAGAAAGGAGGAGGAGAAGGTCAAGAAGGCAGCAGAAGACAGGCTGAAAAAGGAGAGGAAAGAGGAGGAGAAGAGAGAGAAGAAACAGAAGGAGGAAAATAGGAAGCAAGAGAAGGAAGAATCGAACAGAAAGAAGAAGGAAAAAGAGGAGATGGAGAAAAGACTCAAGAAAGAGAAGAAGGAGCAGGCGAAGAGAGAGAAGGAGGGATTGAAAGAAAAGTAGACGGAAGAGCAGCAGAACGAGATGAGAGAGGATTAACTCCATCAACCTTTCTCTCCTCCACTTCATCTCCACCCCCACCACCCCACCTACCCCCCCAGAAACCGGGTGATCCGGTTCACATAGTGCTGGTGTACTCCAGGTGATCTGGTTTTAACGCCACATTTCAATTATTAAAAAATAAAAACATTTCTAAAATGAATCTCTTATCTGAGCATTTGTCTTTTTAAACGAGTTCAATACAAACACACATCTATGATTCACATCTTCACCTTTTCTGATTCAACTGAAGATGATCTTTCATTTTCACCTTAACCCTCATGTTGTCCTCATGTTGTCTTCATGTTGTCCTCATGTTGTCCTCATGTTGTCCTCATGTTGTCCTCATGTTGTCTTCATGTTGTCCTCATGTTGTCTTCATGTTGTCCTCATGTTGCCCTCATGTTGTCCTCATGTTGTCCTCATGTTGTCTTTATGTTGTCCTCATGTTGTCTTCATGTTGCCCTCATGTTGCCCTCATGTTGTCCTCATGTTGTCTTCATGTTGTCTTCATGTTGTCTTCATGTTTTCCTCATGTTGTCCTCATGTTGTCCTCATGTTGTCTTCATGTTGTCCTCATGTTGTCTTCATGTTGTCCTCATGTTGTCCTCATGTTGTCATCATGTTGTCCTCATGTTGTCCTCATGTTGTCTTCATGTTGCCCTCATGTTGTCCTCATGTTGCCCTCATGTTGTCCTCATGTTGTCCCCATGTTGCCCTCATGTTGTCCTCATGTTGTCCTCATGTTGTCCTCATGTTGTCCCCATGTTGCCCTCATGTTGTCCTCATGTTGTCTTCATGTTGTCCTCATGTTGTCCCCATGTTGCCCTCATGTTGTCCTCATGTTGTCTTCATGTTGTCTTCATGTTGTCCTCATGTTGTCTTCATGTTGTCCTCATGTTGTCCTCATGTTGTCCTCATGTTGTCCTCATGTTGTCCCCATGTTGCCCTCATGTGTTCCTCATGTTGTCCTCATGTTGTCCTATATCAATGTTCTTTTTAATTCCCCAAAATAACATGATTGATTCCACACAACGCTCTTTGCCAAGTACAAATCTCTACTTTCATTAATTTTGGGGCGTCTTATTCAATTTTCTAGCATTTGAAACCAAATTGAAGTGTTTTTGAAATAGTATTGAGAGTAAAAGTTGACATATTCCAGTCTGTGATTATCATCAACATCCATTCCTTTAATTTTAGTCTCAATAATTCCTAATTTCTGCTTTTCTAACTCAAACATTAGGTATAATTTCCTATAAATGAGGTTTATTGACCATAAATTCCAAAAATAACTGTAAGTTAATAAGTTAGTGTCACGTAGTGTTAAACGTCACAAAAAGTGACAAACGTTGAAAAAAAAGTGTAAAAAGTGATGAAAAAAGGGACAAAAACATAAGAAAATTTAAAAAAAAAAACATCAATAACAAGCATCGATTTTTAATTTTGACGGGAAGGGTTAAAAATGATTCCAGTGATGTATTTGTCGTCTTTTGGTAATAATTTTATAACAAGACACATGACTCCTAATAAATGATGATGATAAATGATGACTTTGCTCTGTAAGAACTGATGTGTGAGCAGCTGTTTGCTTAAAGGGTGATAATATAATGACATGACATGAATCCAACAGCAATTATAAAAGTTTTTGTGAAAAATAGAGGACTCACTGTGCCATATGTAATGTATGTCTAACATTAAAACCATTATTTACAACATTAAAACCATTATTATTATAATTATTATTATTATTATTATTATTTATAAAAGCATGCAAACAATTTTTTTTGCGATACATTTTTATTTACAAATAATTATTTCAATAACTTATTATATGCACTAAAAACGTGTGTATGAAGGCTTTAGAGCGCCCAAACCTTATTGTAGTCCCAGTTTAATACGCATCTTAGTTTTATACACTAACAGATTTAGTGGTCTAACATTTACAGTAACTTACAGGCAACAATTGGCAAGTTACATTTTCACAGTAAAGGTACCGTACTTCCATTTCCAGTATTTTATGTATTCATTGTAAAATACAAAACAATTAAACACAACATAAGATAAAAAAGTAAAAATACAGTAGTTTACTGTACTATTTACAGTACTACAGTGGCTATATTATGATTTCTTTTTACAGTAATGCTTAGACTACTGTGATTTCAACTGTAATGCTTAGACTAATGTGATGTTGTCATGTCGACACGGTTGTTTTGTAACTTTACAGCATTCTTCTGTAAAACTCATATACAGTAGTGTTACTGTGAAATCTAAAGGTAATAACTGGAGATTTCACAGCCGTGATTTACAGTGTAATATACAATGCTGTGTTCACAACTTGTTCACGGTGTAAGAAGGAGAGGTACTGCAGCCAGACTCTGCAACACCTGATAATGTTGTAGTTTCTCTTCCTGTTTTTCATTTATTCCACACACTCTCTGTATATCTTTATCTGTATTTATATGTTTCCATTACAAGTACTTACTTTTTCAATATTATTTATGGTCACAGGTGAATATAACTGATATTATGGTTACCTACTTTTGCTTTATCACTTTAATTACATATTCAATTTAATTTTAACGTCACTTACTTACACTGCAATATTGTTTTTTGTACTATGGCGACCGCACTTTACTTTACAAAACCTTTATATGACGCCACTTTCCTTCAGTCTACCTTCTGCACATTATCTACTGTTTGCCTGTTTTTCTTGTGTGTTTACTTGTTTGTTTGCTGTTATTTTTATTGTTATTGTTGAGAATGCTGCTGTAACAAAGGAAATGAATTTCCCCGCTGTGGGATAAATAAAGTATTATCTAATCTAATCTAATCTCGTTCCCACTGCCCCAGAATGATCAAAAAAAGGTAATTATCATGGTTTAAGTGTTTGTATCTGTGTGTCTAGGTGTGCTACCACAAGGCGTTGCCGTTGTACTCCCGCTTCTTCCCCTACATGGCCATGCTGCAGGCTCTAGTGCTGGTAGCCAGCGGCTCCTTCTGGCTCCACTTCCCCCACACCTCCGCCCGCATAGAGCACTTCCTGGCCATCTTGGCAAAGTGCTGCGAGTCCCCGTGGACATCTCAGGTCCTGTCTCATGCCGCCCGCCAGGAGAGCATCCAGGAGATGGAGGTGGCGGAGAAAAGGCCACCACCCCAACCTCCACTCTCTTCAACTCCATCTTCACCCTCGGTAACACGCACGCGACGAACGAGCGTCGACTCGGGCACAGACAGCCCGCTCTTGAAGAGGTCCTTTGCCACACCGCCATCCCCGTGCCCTTCCACGCTCTCCTGTAACTCCACCATGTCGTCTACGTCCCAGGGGCACTGTCCTCTTTCCAAGCCCTCAGCCGTGGTTGACGGTCCCAGGCAGGTGATTAGTCTGGACAAGAGTGATGGGGAACAGACCAGGGCGCTGTTCGAAAGGGTCAGGAAGTTTCGGTCCCACAGCGAAAGCTCAGATGTCATTTATAAGGTGAAAAATCCTCTAGTCTAGAGGATATCTATCTATCTATCTATCTGTCTGTCTGTCTGTCTGTCTGTCTGTCTCTCTATCTGTCTGTCTGTCTATCTATCTATCTATCTATCTATCTGTCTGTCTGTCTGTCTGTCTGTCTGTCTGTCTGTCTGTCTGTCTGTCTGTCTGTCTGTCTATCTATCTATCTATCTGTCTGTCTGTCTGTCTGTCTGTCTGTCTGTCTGTCTGTCTGTCTGTCTGTCTGTCTATCTATCTATCTATCTATCTATCTATCTATCTATCTATCTATCTATCTATCTATCTATCTATCTATCTATCTGTCTGTCTGTCTGTCTGTCTGTCTGTCTGTCTGTCTGTCTGTCTGTCTGTCTATCTATCTATCTATCTCTCTATCTCTCTGTCTGTCTGTCTGTCTGTCTGTCTGTCTCTCTCTCTCTCTGTCTATCTATCTATCTTTCTCTCTCTCTGTCTGTCTGTCTGTCTGTCTGTCTGTCTGTCTGTCTGTCTATCTATCTATCTATCTATCTCTCTATCTCTCTGTCTGTCTGTCTCTCTGTCTGTCTGTCTGTCTGTCTCTCTCTGTCTATCTATCTATCTATCTATCTATCTATCTATCTATCTATCTATCTATCTATCTATCTATCTATCTATCTATCTATCTGTCTATCTATCTATCTACTAGGGGTGGGGGAAAGAATCGATACAGTATAGTATCAATATATTTTCAGTGGCAATACTGTTTTGATACACAGACGCCAAGTATCAATATTTTATTATATATTATATATGTGTGTTGGTCAGTTTGTCCCATTTTGCAGCCATAAAATTGAAGTGAGATGAACAAACAGAGAAATGTTTCTTTTTAGATGAAACAGATGTTGATAAGTTTCCTTTTGGGGACGTCATCAGAAACTGGGGAAAAATTAGAATTAGAAAATTAACTTCATCCTGGAAATGTATGTAACATGTAAATGTTGATCCAGACTAGGTGTGATGTTGTAGTTGATGCTTGATCAGGCTTGATCTAACAATATCAGTGTATTCATGGTACCCCGCTTCATCTATCCAGGTCTACTTGGCTCAGACAATGTTCAAACTGCTGATGGTGACGCTGATCTTGAGCTACAGCATCCCTCTTCTCAGCTCCCTGTCCTTCACCCACACCTGTCACCCTGAGGAGCAGGCCTTGGTGGGCTACACAACCTTTGAGTGCATCCATGTGCTCTCCTCCCTCCTACGCAAACTACTGGTGGCTTACCTGACCCTACTGGGGCTGTACGGCCTGCTGAACCTCTACACCCTCAGTTGGATTTCACACAGGTTAGTGCATTTGTGTACGGCATACTGTGTGTGTTGGTGCTGTAACAATACCTAAAAAGATTAATATTTATGGATATTTATCAGCAAATAAGATGGCATTCACCAAAAGTAGTGGCCTATGTTTATGTGTTTTTTTGCGGTTGGACTCGACAACACGTATCCCCAAAAAAAAGGGAAAGTTTTTAATTTTCTAAAGTTGTGCCTCAAAATCTTGATGCTCATTATTAATGTTATGTTCAAGGAAAATAATACAAACAGTTATATGCCTAAAAAAACTTTAAAGCTGCACCGATCAATATTCATACATTATCAAGCGGTAAAATGACTACATGTAATGTGGAAGGGGCTGCTCATAATGATGAACCCACAGAGAATTATCTCTTTCTATGTGCCTTTCAGCTCATTGTTTCGGTTTTGTGGCAACTTTAATGTAATTTTACTTCTTACATAAGTCTGCCTGTCTGTGTTTGTTTAACTGTTGGTTTGCTTTAATTGTCAGTAAGTAATTACGGTTTATTGTTATAGGCTATATAAAGGCCAAGGGAACTTCATCAGGATGCATAGTATCCTGATCCATGTAATAACTGGCCTTTAATAATAAAAACCCACCTGCCTCTATGGGAATTTAACATAAGTGGGTGTATACTAATGCCCCCTGTATTTTAAGGAAGAACATTTATTTATTTATGATACATTATTCATTCACAAAGAAAATTAGTGTCCTTAAAAGGTTGGATTTTCCTTATTTTTTTGAATTAAGGCATTAAGATCAATTTCCAAAACATGCTTTTTTATTCCTCTTTTTAATCAGCGTTAGCCTGGCTGTGTAAACTTTCTCAAGCCACTGCAGATGTATTGTCCCTGACAAATAAAGTGGAAAAATAAAAGGTTTTACTTGTTACTCACTGGATTGTTGAAAGGGCCTTTAACCAGAAGAATGCCCATGAGATTTAGCATACCACAGTCCTGATAATAGGATTGAGTGTAATTCTGTGTTTTGGTTGGCTTTAATCTGTTTTTGTCTGTGCCCTACTTAGCTCTCTACGGCAGTATTCTTTCCACTCACTGAAGGAGTTGTGCTCCCTGCGAGATGTTCCCGACCTGAGAAACGACCTGGCATTTCTTTTACACATGCTAGACCAGTATGACCCTCTGCTGGCCCAGCGTCTGTCCGTTTTTCTGTCCCCCGTGAGTGAGAGCAGGCTGCTGGAGGAGAGCGGAGAGGCGCTGGGGCGAGGAGAAGCTGCGTGCCATGACGAGTGTGGATGCGGAGGGCTGCTGCAGACTGCAGCTGGTGGCCCTGCCTCGCCTCCCTCCGGCGCTCTTCACCCTCAGCCAGCTTCAGGTCCTCAAACTGGAGCTCATCGCAGATGCCAGGTTTACTGCGCAGGTGGCCAACATGACATCACTCAGGTGAGTTTTAATTCAAAACCATTTCAATTCTATTCTATTTATAGTGTCAAATCATAACAGACGTCTCAGGACACTACTAGGTCTAGAAAACACTCAGAAATTACAAAGACCCAGCAATTGCCCCCCATGAGCAAGCAGTTGGTGCGACAGCGGTGAGGAAAAACTGTGACTAATATTCAGGGCCACACAGAATCTGAGGACGCAGAATTTTGCAGAATTCTCGGCTGATTTACCACAGATTTTACAAGGTCCCATGGCATGAAAATTTCACTTCATGAGGTTTTTAATCATTAATATGAGTTCCCCCAGCCTGCCTATGGTCCCCCAGGGGCTAGAAATGGAGATCGGTGTAAACCGGGCCCTGTGTATCCTCCTCTGCCTTTGAGAAAATGAAAGCTCAGATGGGCCGATCTGGAATCTTGCACCTTGTGACGTCATAAGGGGCAAGTTTACCTCCCTTTCTCTGCTTTGCCTGCCCAGAGAATTTGGCCCCCCATGACAGAGAGACATCATGGCTTTCAAATGAGCATAGTGGTTGGTCAAGGACATACGTACATACAAAACATAGTAGTACAGTCGCAGTCACGGTTAACGTCAAATCAAATGTTAAATCTGACACCTAGATATTTTGGTGTTAGTCTACGGATTACTCTGTACATACACGTTTTCTACACATGTAGGCCAACTTATTTTGTCTTTTTACTGTTTATTCCTACAAACAGGGAGCTCCACCTCTATCACTGCGCAGCAGCGGTGGATCCCAGTGCACTTGGAGTCCTCCAGGATCGCCTGGAGATCCTCCACCTCAACTTCACCCAAGCGTCAGAGATCCCCAGCTGGGTCCTCTCCTCCGCAACCTGCATGAGCTCCACCTCTCTGGCCGCCTAAACAGTGACGGCGGCGTGGGCCGCAGCTGGGCGTTGGGCAGCCTCCGCCAATTACGCCACCTCCGCGTGCTGGTGATCCGAGGCATGTTACAGCGGATCCCCGTGGAGCTGTGTGAGGTGACGGGCAGCTTGGTGAGGCTGGACGCCTACAACGAGGGCACCAGGCTGCTTGTTCTGACAGGCTTGAAGCGGATGGTCGACCTGACCGAGTTGCTGCTGCAGGACTGCCGGTTGGAGCGTTTGCCCTCCGCCCTGCTGGCTCTCACCAACCTGCGGACACTTGACCTGCAGCATAACAACCTAAGGACTCTGGAGGAATTGCTCAGCCTGGCTCATCTGCGGCGTCTGTCTTGCCTCAGACTCGCCTATAACCGTGTTCTGGTGTTGCCGGCCAGTGTTGGTGTGCTGCGAGGCCTGGAGCTCCTAGATCTATCCAACAACCAGCTCCAGAGCCTCCCCCCGGCGCTCTTCACTCTCCGCCGCCTACAAAGGCTCCTGCTGGCTGGGAACCTGCTGGAGGTGCTGCCTGCGGAGGTGAAGGAGCTGCAGCTGCTCACAGAGCTGGACCTCAGCGGGAACAGGGTGGAGAGCCTTCCCCCGCAGCTCTTCAGCAGCTGTTTGGAGCTGCACATCCTTAACGTGGCTCACAACTCTCTCGGCTCGTTACCCGCGGGGATCGCAGCTTTAACTCGGCTCTGCAGGTTGGACTTGCGCAGCAACAGTCTGGAGGAACTTCCCGCTGAGTTGGGCTGCTGTACAGGGCTGCATGGAGGCGGTCTCCTGGTGGAGGACTGGCTGTTTCTTTCTTTGCCTCCCCAAATCAGGGACATCCTGAGCCGTTCTTGCCCCCACTCTGGTACGTACCCAGAGAGTCATTCACGACCAGAATCTGACAGTTTCCCATACTTCTCTCCTACACAGTGGAGTTTCTCTTCTGCTCTGGAATCACAGATATAACGACCCGTTCTCACTCCCAACTCGCCAAATACGAACGCTTGAGCAGTGTCTCTCAGCGTCAGAGACGACCCTTCAGCGCCTGTGTGGAACACACCGGGCAAAGTAGCAGCTCCACGGCGCCGTAAGATGACGTAGTATTAATATTTGAGTTCAAAAAAGCAGAAATTATGAATCATTTTGACTAATAGTTAAAATCAGAGGAACGTACAGTTGAGTTTCGTCAGGAATGAAAGTGATCAATTGTATTTGCAAAGAGCGTTGTGAGGAATCCAACCTATTTTTTGTGCTATTTTTGTTAAAAAGAAACTCATATTTCAGATATAGACAATTTTTAAAGGGGTCAAATTTGACAACAGGAGGGTTAATATTGTGATTTTAATGTTGGTACTATTGTTGGTGGTGTTTGAATGTTGTGAAATTGTATTGCTGTTGTAGTGTTGTCTTTATGTTGTGGTTCTTGTTGTCGGAGTGGTGTTCTTGTGTTGTTGTTCTTGTTGTTGTTGTTATGGGCATGTGTTATTACTGTGAAATTTGATTATTGAGAGAGACATATATGTTATTCTCTGTTTCCTGTCCAGGGACTACAGATGAAAATTAGCTAATAGATAACTCTGGTACTGCTAAGGAGCTGTTGCATTATCCCAGTCAAATAAAAAAATACAACAACTATCACAACAATATTCACAACAATATTTAAACATCTTAATAATATTTATAATCAGCATAAATAGGCTATCTGTATCATTCCCACTGCAGTCTGACCGCTAGAGAACAATAAAAATGATCAGTGCTGTGCATTCTGGGAACTCCTTCAGGACTGTTGGGAAACCATTTGAAAGCAGTAATCAGAGCAAAGGGGGGGTACTTTGAAGAAACTAGAATATAAAACATGTTTTCAGTTATTTCACTTTTTTGTTAAGTAGCCTACATAATTCCACATGTGTTCATTCATAGTTTTGATGCCTTCAGTGAGAATCTACATTGGAAATAGTCACAAAAATAAAGGAAACGCATTCAATGAGAAGGTGGTTCCAAACTTGTGGGCTGTACTGTATGTTGCTATATGTTATGATGCATCATAATGGACATCAGTCATTGCCCATGCAGGCCAAGTAACCTACGGGTAACAGATTTAATAAAATATAACAAGTTTGTCCTTCAGAGCTGAAGAGAAACCCTCAAATGGATTGGACTGTTCCTAATTATTTTATTTTGTTAGCGTAATCTTAATTTTAATCTTAATGTGCATTGTTATTGTGCACGCTTAATTAATAAAGGGGAGAAACAGCAGGTGAATAACTTAAAATTGTAATTTTTAGATTTTTTTTTTTAAATGACTTGTTAAGAACTTTAAACTCAATCCTAAATGCTACTGCGAGCCAGTGCATGTTAGCTAAACTTGTCGTAATATTATATAATATAATAGTTATTTAACTAAATGTCCCTTTTAGGCTTCCATACACAGCATATCGCTTGTATCCCGCTTTTTCATACTGCGTATGACTGCGGCACACATTTTGTCCAATCGCTAGCTACTTTTGTCTGTCGTCGTCCAAATCCACCAATGAAAAGGACAAGAGCGCTTCAGAAGGGGCGGGACTTCCGGTTAATCGTATAAACCAACTGCGGCCTCTCTTCCATGCGGTTTTGATCTTTAGTGAACGCGCAGCTAACACATACAAAAAAATGTCCGATATCGACTCTACTTTTATAACTAGTGTTTTTAAAACCTTGACTGGCGTAAATTAGCAATTTTCGTTATAGTTAAAAAGTAGCTGGAGTGAGTTAGCTTCCTTCATTGTTTGCTGTAGGGTGCTAACGTTACTGAGCTAATAGCTAGCGTGTTTTAGCATTAGTTAGCTTCGCTGACACTCCAATCTTTCTCATATTTTTTTGATTTTGTACTAAGTGCGTAGCCTTTTATATTCCATGCAATACGTTCTTTATACTTGCCTACATATTGTATATTCAATTTACGTGTATGGGTTAGTCTGAGCCATTAGCAAAATAGCTAGTTGTTGCCGTGTAGCAAGTTAGCTTACCACGATAGCAATGGTTATGCGACACAATAGCTAGCTAGTTAGCCAGTGTTGTGGACGGCTCAGAAACTAATCCGACCGGTTCAACTCCCGTGTCTACGTTTGTGGAAGAGCTTTTGTTTATGGTATTATGTGTGTGTGTATAAAGGACAGTTTTATTTAACGTTACATACAGCGGCGTTACCGTTTGACCGGGTTTACGTGCGCCCTCCCGGTCTTGGCTAACGTTAGCCTAGCTCACTCACTCAATGGCGTTTTCAGTGCTTTTACCGGAGCAGAATCTGGAGATTAGCTAATTACCGACATTAGTTTTCCATTAGTTTTCCTTTGCATTGTCTTCGTCTTGGCTCGTTTGTTGCACACACTAAATATCAATCCTGAAAATAAAATTATTAATAAAAACACGATTGGGTGATAAACAATAGACCGAAGTGCGTCTGTGTTTTTGTATTGAAAAAATGTAAATGTAGATATTTAAGGACCAAATGAGCTGAACTTAAATAACAAACTAACGTTAAAGACAAGAAGTCCCTTAATATTTATTTTACTTCCTTCCTTTTATGGTTTTTAATAAATGTGCTCCTAGTTTTTTGTTTCTATGCTCGACCTGAGGTAGAAGCTCTTTGTTTTGAAGTATGTGTAAGTGTGCCTCGATTGTTTTGTATATAACATAATTTTTATGTACAATATCTGAAGTAAGAGAATGAATGCTGTATGGGTTTGTGTGCAAAATATTAATCGGTTCACACAATTCTAGTGTCCAGTAAAGCGTTAAATCAGTACGAACCCTTTTCCACAAAACCAAATTATCTTAAATCTTTAAAAAAGCATGTAGACAACCAACTGTGTTACATCAGAATCAGTTTTATTGTCTTAAGTATACATACATACACAATGAATTTGACTTTGGTAGATGTTAGCTCTCTATACATTCAACAAATAGACACGTAGTAGTAAATGATGAGTAGATAAATAGTAATATAGACACATACTGTACAATAGAGACGGCAATATTCAGATAGGCACATGTCAACATAATATACTTTGAAGACAAATGTACTCAGAACGTCAACCATAGCATCAATTTTGTCAACAACAGCTGGTTGTATTTAACAGCATGTAAAACCATAGTGG
Source organism: Percina caprodes (assembly GCA_013375575.1). NCBI lineage: Eukaryota > Metazoa > Chordata > Actinopteri > Perciformes > Percidae > Percina > Percina caprodes. The sequence goes on along the minus strand of JABXJD010000019.1, from coordinate 5,326,959 downwards.
GTAGATGACAAATGAACAGATTATAAACCCAATTTTTTCTGTTTTCCCTCTTTTAGACAGAGACAATGGCAGAGAATGATGTTGATAGCGAGCTGCTCGACTATGAAGAAGATGAAGAGCCTCAAGGAGCGCCCGAGAGTGCAGTCCCCGCCGGCAAGAAGGAGGTCAAGGGTTCCTACGTTTCCATCCACAGCTCTGGCTTCAGAGACTTTCTGCTCAAACCAGAGCTGCTCCGTGCAATCATCGACTGTGGTTTTGAGCATCCGTCTGAAGGTGAGGCACATTTACATAAATGGGTGAGCGGGGATAGTACCAGGGAGACACCTGGAGGGCTTACGGTTGTTGTGCTTGGCCTTTTACTTTTTATATTGTTTACTTAAATGTTATGTTTGTCTGTGGACCAAATATTTACCGTGGGATAGAGGGAAACGTAATTTCGATCTCTTTGTATGTCTTGACATGTGAAGAAATTGACAATAAAGCAGACTTTTGAAGGGAGACATATTATAGATGGATGGATGGATAGATATAGTGAGAGACTGACTATTGTTCTTTCCTTGACTTGTTTGGTTGTGTGTAGGCCAACACGATTCGGGGGAAAATATGAATCATATTTTTTATTAGCGTAGAACTGATATCTCAGTAATCTGCCAAAGTGTAATGCTTATTGCACATATGAACCATAACAGAACATATCGGCAGTACCAAACATACATTTTTTTTGAACTTACTGCACATTGAGCTTCACCACAAGCCTGTAAAGAGAGGCCTCAGTGAAGAGAAGGGAGACATTACACCTGTTTCATACAGTCTGTTTAAAACTCACAGAAGAAAGTGGTAGTGTTTGTGATGCAGTCGGCTTGTAAAATTAAATGAAGTCATTAAATAAAATCGTTATTTAAAAATTAAATTGAACAGGGTGAATGGAGATCGGGATTAATCCTACAGGCCTAGTTGTGTGTAATTAAATGGCTACCACATCTGGGCCCTCTGTACAAAAGCTTGAAATAACTCTAATGATGGTGTTGGTGTCAATCTTGTATTTTCTTTTTAAATTAATATTTTAGTCCAGCATGAATGCATCCCACAAGCTATCCTGGGCATGGACATCCTGTGCCAAGCCAAGTCTGGTATGGGGAAGACAGCTGTGTTTGTGCTGGCCACGCTGCAGCAGATTGAACCTGTTGATGGACAGGTTAGTACGCACATTCAACGCGTTGGGTCTATGCAGGGTTTTGCCGTATTTTGCGGGGGTTTAGTGGCCCTCCCTCAAGTAAAGGTAAAAAAGAAAATGCAATTTTGTGCCATTGTTATATCTGTGTCTAAAACAACGGAAAAGAGAGCCAGTAATAAAATAAATAACACTAAGTTTAGACCATTTTGCTTGAGAAGTCCAGTGGTAGGGAACCAATCGCCTTTTTATCAGATTATGTGACGGAGTAAATGGGAGCTAGCGGAAATGGCATGATCAGAATCCAGCATTCGTTTGAGATTTGTTTCCATCCCCAAATCTAGTCTCAACCTGAGATTTGATCGAATACACACAAGGCAACCTTTGGACTTCTGATGGAAAGTAGTGATGGAAAGTTTTTACCTAAAGCTTAACCTTATGTAAAAAAAAAAAAGGTGAAAGCTAATAAATGATGGTGTTATGTACGTGGCTGTTGCTTCATGTCAGAATAGCTGTTGATTTTAACGTATACCTCCATTATTGTTACATGGATCTTTTCATTTGAGCTGCAACTAACAATTATTTTCAGTCGATTAATCTGATTTATTTTCTCGATTAGTTATTTGGGCTCTAAAATGTCAGAAAATGGTGAAAGATGTGGAACAGTGTTTCCCAAAAAGCCCATGGACGTCCTCAAATGCTTTTTGTCCATAACTCAAATATTCAGTTTACTGTCAAAGAAATTAAAACCTATTCACAATTAACCTGCTGGAATCAAATCTTTTACTTTGCTTTTAAAAAATGACTAAAACAGACTAATCGATTGTCAAAATAGTTGGCGATTAATTTAAAGGTGACTACTAATCGATACACTAGGAAACCTGACACACACAAAAACACAAATTGTTGCCGCTTTACTTTTCATACTACATTTGTAGTCTCTTTGTATGTTTTATTCTAGCATGTTTATTTAAAAAAAAAATATTTATATTTTATTTTTATTTTTTTTAAACTTGAGGCTTGCTTTAAGTAGAGTCCACATGTCATATCCGGATCAAAATTGGCTTGCTGCTTGATAATGTACCGACTCATTAAGTTGTCGAGGTCTGAGTCTGTCTGTCTGCTCCTCAGGTGTCTGTATTGGTCATGTGCCACACGCGAGAGCTGGCCTTCCAGATCAGTAAAGAGTACGAGCGGTTCTCCAAGTACATGTCCTCGGTGAAGGCCGCCGTGTTCTTTGGGGGCATGGTCATCCGGAAGGACGAGGAAGTCCTGAAGAAGAACTGTCCCCACATCGTGGTCGGCACGCCCGCCGCATCCTCGCTCTCATCCGCAACAAGACGCTCAATCTGAAGAACGTCAAGCACTTCGTCCTGGATGAGTGCGACAAAATGTTGGAGCAGCTAGGTGGGTGGGTGTGTGGGTGTGGTCCTCTTTATGGAGGGCACCTGTCTGCTCCCCTAGCCTTATTTAATCACGTATTTATTTGTATGTCTTCAACCTTTTTTTTTGTTTTCAGTAGTTTATTTTGAACATGTTTTAAAGATGAATAGGAACATTCATTCAAGAAAACCTGTACAAACAAAATCAACAAATATATCTTTCAACATTACTGTTACTGATTCAAATTAGAGCCCGACCAATATATCGGCCGATCTTTTTTCATCTTTTTTTATAAAAGATTCATCCATCAGAATCATTTATGTCAAATGATTCTGATAAATGAATATTTAATAAAATAAAATCGTGTGGTCAACCATGTTATGGGTGTTGGCGTTGCACGGTTTAAGTTTATTTTTATACATTTTATTTATCAGACCTTTTAATATATTTTGATGTTCCAAATATTTCTATTGGTATCGGCCTTAAAAATCCTTTTATCGGTCGGGCTCCAATTCAAATACGGATTTCTATGTTTGAAAAGGAGCAGGAAGATGTTAAAAAAAACCCTCTTTTTCTACTTTTAATACTTTATTATTTCAACATCTCTTTTGTGTAACAGACATGAGGCGTGACGTACAGGAGATCTTCAAGATTACACCCCACGAGAAGCAGGTCATGATGTTCAGCGCCACGCTGAGCAAAGAGATCCGACCAGTCTGCCGCAAGTTTATGCAGGACGTAAGTGATGGATGAAGTGTTGGCGCATCCGAATTTGTGCATCGTAGCTGCTGCACGTTTTGAATTTTACACACGTCTGGCTGTAACTAGAAGCACGTTTCTCTAACTGTCTGTGTCGTCTCCTCGCGTTCAGCCCATGGAAGTATTCGTGGACGACGAGACCAAGCTGACGCTCCACGGCCTGCAGCAGTACTACTGCAAGCTGAAGGACAGCGAGAAGAACCGCAAGCTCTTTGACCTGCTCGACGTGTTGGAGTTCAACCAGGTTAAGTGATGGCGTTATTATTGTATCCCTGTAGCATTTGGCATGTTGCATCACTTGAATATTTGCTGGTTGTATCGAGCTTCTCATCTGAAGTGTGATTTATGCTTCTGCTTAACATCTACACCGTGGCTGCGTACGTAGGTATGTGGCGTCACGGTCCCTACGCCGTAGCCGGACGTGCCCCTCCCAGACTCATTTCCAGGTTCTCCTTCTCCATAAACGACATGAGATCTAGGAGAGGGTTAACTTCTCCTGCTACACATTTCCCACCGTGGTCAGAAAGAGCAGGGGAGACACTCGAGAGTCTACTCGCTCCGAAGTGAATCACAATCACTCGCTCTACCACACACAAACGCATAAGTACAAACGTACACCGGCCAGGCGAGAGCTCAACGCAGCGCCTCGGCACGACCGTAAATCAAGCTCAACTGTTGGCAAGAAAATGTCAACTATTCGTTCAGAGGTATTCGAGTCCCTGTGATAAATTCCACGTTCGTTTAAAATCCCTCATTCAGCGTCTGAAGGAATCCAAAGTACGAGTGCTTTAGGGCAGATATTTGACACGCGGTCTGTGACCCCGAGGCGGTCCTTAGAATTAGTGGGGGGTGGGGGGGGGGGGGCTGCCAAATTGTGTTTTAAAGGTTTCTTTTTTCAGAAATTAAAGTGTCGGAACACATACAATATGAATCCAATGTTTTAATAGCAAAGAAACATTTGTGAAAAAAGTACATATTGAATAGAAGTAGGGCTGCATGATATGAGGAAGATATGCGTTGAATATTGCACGAACGATATTACGTACGATAAATAAGCCCGTAAAGTGTACTTCGTTCTGCATGTTGGCTGCTTTTCACGTATTCTGCTAAAATACAACAAATTGAACATAAAGGCATCATTAAAGAGTGACAGGTTTCTTTCTTTTAATTAACACACAACCTTGTCGCAGCCTTTCGCTGTGTTTATTACGCCAGTTATTGCGATGACAATAAAAACATTGTAGCCCTAAATATAGAGCTGGGCAATATATCGATATCATTATTTACTAGATCACGTTTTTAGATTTTGGATATCGTGATGACATAAGTGTTGTCTTTTCCTGGTTTTAAAGGCTGCATTATTTTTTCTTGGATTTGTGTTATTTTGTGTCTCTGCATCTACACACGTACAAACTTGGTATTAAAAACAAAAATCATCCATGGTGTTTTGAGTGAGTTCTCCGGGTGAGCTGTTCAACATCTGCACGGCTTTCTACGTCACTAGCAGAGACGAGGTGGCTAACCGTAGCATGCTAGCTATGGGATTGTAGCGCTAGCTCGTTCTCAATGGGAAAACACTGCTACCAGACACACTAGTTGTCCATAATCTCCAAAAGCACTACCTTCTGTTCTGCAGGTATTCCACAAGTGTACCCTTGTTTAGGAGAAGTCTCCCAGCTAATCCTTCCTTGGACTGACCAGAGTTAGCTAGCTAGATACTGAGCATGTGTAGCTCCAAACAAAGATAGTATAGTAGTGGGATGTCTCACTCTGGAGCTAAAACGGAGACCTAAACACACAGGGTGAAAACAGGATCTGCACCAATGTGCAGTACAACAAACATATGGTGTTTTTAGAAAATGAATCCTATTCTAATACCTCATAATACAATTATGAACCTGAAAATGAGCCTCATACGGGCGCTTTTAAGTCTCCTCTGCAGCTGTGTTCCAATGCCTTTGCTTTGCCTCTAGGTGGTGATCTTTGTCAAGTCAGTGCAGCGCTGCATCGCTCTGGCCCAGCTTCTGGTGGAACAAAATTTCCTGCCATTGCCATCCACAGGGAATGGCTCAGGAGGAGAGGTGAGGCTTACACACACACACACACACACACACACACACACACACACCATCCTCTTACATAGCTCCTCTCATAAACATATGCTCTATTGAGCTCTGCATGCTAAGTATGTTTATGGAGCAGGAGGCCTCATCAGTTAACTCAACACATCATTGCCTTCAAAGAGGGATCCAGTTCACTAATGCCCACAGCAGCTGTGTTGATAATTGCCCGTCCTGCCCCTTCTTCATCCACAGGCTGTCTCGCTATCAGCAGTTTAAGGACTTCCAAAGGCGGATCCTGGTGGCCACTAACCTCTTTGGCCGAGGAATGGACATCGAGCGCGTCAATATCGTCTTCAACTACGACATGCCAGAAGATTCTGACACCTATTTGCACAGGGTGAGAAATGCCTGCAGCTGTTTTTTACCCTTTTTGTCTGTGTTGTTGCTTCTTTTCCTTACAGGAAGTTGGTTTTAAACATGCTTATGAATCCCTTATGTGGCGTGCTCGAACCTCTGCACGCTTCTTAGTTGCTCATTGTGTAGAGTGTTTCACTCACTCTGGTCGGGGGGGGCTCTTTGCACCCGTCAGGTTGCCCGTGCTGGCAGGTTTGGAACCAAAGGCCTGGCTATAACCTTTGTGTCGGACGAGACGGATGCCAAGACGCTGAACGACGTTCAGGACCGGTTTGAAGTCAACGTGGCCGAGCTGCCGGATGAGATCGACATCTCCTCTTACAGTAAGCCTCTCCATGTCCCAACGCCTTTTGAATGCTTGATGTCTTCGGGGACGTTAGGCCCGTTGGAGTGAGTGTAATCTGTGGAGTAATGGGTTCGAAGCGCTTTACTATCAAAGCACTCGAGGGCTGTAACCATACGCTGAAGTCACGGTTCGGCTCTAGGAGTCACGTGGAAGGAAAGTTAAAAAACTAAAATAATTATATCTGAACAGACCGTAGTGCAAGTGTCTGGACGAAGTCTTTCTGCTGGGGGGGGGGGGCGGGGTTACAGTTCACCAACCGGTAAACGATTCAATTATTTAACCCTCGTGTTGTCTTCCCACCGACCTGGACATTTGTCTTTATTTCTGAGTCAAAATTTTAAATGAAAACCCTTTTTATCAAGGTTATGGTCGTCTTTTTCAACCCTTTTTGTGTCTTTCCTCCAATGATTTTTGTCACTTTTTTCAATGATTGACTTTTTCTGAGCCTGAAATTTCGGTGGGTTTTTCCCAAAAATTTTCAAAGCTTTTTTTTTTACATTTGTCTTTTTGTAGTTTTGTTACTTTTTTGACATCCTTTAATATCTGTCACTTTATTTGACATTTCTTCACATTTTAGTCACTTTATTTGACATTTCTTCACATTTTAGTCACTTTATTTGACATTTCTTCACATTTTAGTCACTTTTATTGACATTTTTCTCTATTTTTATTACACTATTTTTGAAGTTCTTTTACCAATTGTTTTTCTAAATGCTATAAAATTGACAAAAAATACCCAAATTCAATGTAAGTAGTGAACTGATTATCAACTTGTAAGGAGCGTTGTTGGGAACCATCCAAATTAGTTTGCAAGAAACTCAAATTCAAATTAGACCCAAAGACATCAGGAGGGTTAAGAAAACAGAACATTTTAGATATTTCCGTATTACGCTGAACAAACTGTCACAACTTGGAAGATATCACCAGTTTGCATCAGCTGTTCTAGAGCAGCGGAACCGCCCCTTCAAGCATTTAACTTTTTTTTAAAAAAATGCATAGAACAATAAAAAATAAAACCTGCGCATTATTTTCTTGACTAATGGCTCAAAATAGTGAAAAATGTGGATCAGTGTTTCCCAAAAAGCCCAAGACGACGTCTCAAATGTCTCGTTTTGTCCTCAACTCAAAGATATTCGGCTAACTGTCACAGAAGAGAGAAGAAACTAGAAGATATTCATATATAAGGAGCTGACTCATCAATAGTTTCTTTTTCTCCATAAAGAATTACTCAAACCACTCGATCATCCAATAAGTTGCAGATTCATTTAACTATCGATGCATCTTTGCAGCTCTACAGTGACTTCCTGTCAGCTGCAGATTGCCCCACATACAATCCGCCGCTGTAATGAACTTTTACGAGAGAAAGCAGTTGGCGTTACCGCGGCGACTCATCAAATGGAAACGGCCTTTGCACGTACAACCTGTTGTTGAAAAGTTGGCATTCTCAGCTGTTGCTCATCGCGCTGGTCACGCTTAACCCGTGTCTCTGCTCCTCTGTCCCCTTTCTTTTTAGTCGAGCAGTCCAGATGAGTCCTCCAGCAAAGAAGAAGCCTCCTCTTCATGGATCTTGTGTCTTGTATTTGGAAGTAGACGTATTTCACTGCTGATTTGAAAGCTCTGCTCGTTCCCTACGTTCACCCAACATTTATTATTGTTTTTTTTTATTATTTGGGTCCGTTGTTTGTGGACAGGTTGGTATGGTCGGTTTTAATTTTGTCTTACTGTTTGTTTTTCTTTGCTCAATGAAATTAAAACTTTTTATAAAATGCCATTTTTACTGTCGTGGTCTCTTGTGAGGCTCTTCTAGCAATGCCCCCCTTCATCCATTTAAATCAAGCAGAGCTTCAGGGAAACGTTTAGAAAAGTAGTTCTGAGGAACATGTAAAAGTGAATTTTAGCCCTTTTTGTTTTTTTTGTTATTAGTTTGTCTAGAAAGTTTCTCTCTCCCCCACCCCCACCCCACTGCAACATTGGTCTTTAAAAAGTCATGTAAGTGACAGTTGAGTAGCTTTTGGCTCACATGGCAGCTCTTTTCTTTGATTTTCAAACTGAATGCCTCGAATAAATGAAGTCACCAAGTGGAGTCCTAGTGGTGAATTGTGATTAGAAGTAAGTCATTGGTACGGAGCCCTTTAAGGGACATGGGGGGGGGTTTATTTTTTCTCGTGCGCACAAGATAGTTTAATTACTTACTGAGCATGCAAGTATCTCATAAAGCTCACAAAACAATTTAAGTTCCAGTTAGAATTACACTCATCTTCCTAAATAAGCAACCAAATAGTACTAGTACCAGATGGTACTAGTACCAGATGGTACTAGTACCAGATGGTACAAACTCAAAGATGCAACTTTTTACCAATTTAATGCTGGGAATCTCAATTATTAACATTGGCCTCATAGCATTAGCACTTAGCAGTACCGCATTAGCATTATTTTGCTAGCCTTACATTGGTTTCTTGTGCACACCACAAAAAAAACAGCCCCCCCCCGTCCCTGGGGTCTACGTAAATTAGCACGCTGTAAAATGGAAGTAACTGATGCTTGTGTATCTAAAAAAATTTAACAATACATCACAAAATGCTATAACTTGTACTGTACTTTGTGTTTTAGTGCCAAGTAAGCGTAGGTATTAGCATCCCAAGTGAGCATTTAACGGTAGCATGCTGATATTAGCATTTATCTTAAAACACATTTAATTGCACATCTAACTTTAAATTGAGGAATCTGTGTCTTTAAAAATATCTCTAGAGCCAATCATCCCAATGACCGTATCCCAGTTTAATAATAATGATGCATATGTTTTTAGTAATGTGTGTAAATTCAGAATCTGCGATGTAACCTTTCTGTCGGGTAAATGTAGTAACATGTTTTCCTCTGAGATAAGCCGGTCAGTAAACCGGTTAGTTGCATATTAAGTGCTTTGGGGTCCTTCTGTAAGTTATTTCGGGCTCCGATGAATCTGGAGAAAGCTACAAGGAGCGATACAGGAGGCCAGCTGATGGGAAAATCATCGTGACTTTTGTTAAATGTTCGTGGGAGTGAAAATGTCTTATTAAAAATGCACAATGTTAAACTTCCAACTCTAAAATCCAATGTGTTAGGCGAACAAAAGTAGTTGCAAACATGTTTTTTACATTTTTATTTTTTTTATATATATGTAACCTCAGAAAGCATGACTTTATTTTCACACATGGTTTTAATTTACACTTGTAGACATTACAATCACGCTTTAAAATTGGCACTTAATGCTCGTAAAGGATCTGAACCGTGCGTTGTTCAGTGCTAAACTACACATTTACTACTTCAGTATAACTCGGGCAAAGGATTGGCCCTTATACAGCAGATAGAACTACAAAGGTAGCGATGCACCTGTACATAGCTGCTCTAAAGTGTCCTTTAACAAAACTAGACATACAGTACCAACACCCCAGCATCTACAATAGCAATGGTGTACAATTACCAAAACACATCACATGTACTTTATAGCTTAAAATCTAACAAGGTTGTCAGGCTTTAAGGCAACTAAAAAAAAAAAAGAAATGTTAAAGCCTATTGTAGCCAAGAGATGTAAATCTATTTTCCAGTTCAGAGAAAACTAAAAACAAATGTCTAAACCACTATCTTATGGCACAAGAGGGGGGGAAAAACATCTTTGAAATAATAAAATGATACTTCATAATGTCCTTTTGCATGAGATAAAGGGTCTTGAGTCTAGGCTAAGGTGCGTGAACTTGAACCCAAGTTTCAAGGGATTTTGGCCACAGAAAAAAGATACAGATCAAACCCCCTCTCCGAAATGTCCTCTGGATTAGGTTTTTATTGGCCCCTAGGCCCAAAAAAAAACAACCTTACCCCACCCCCACCCCCGTCCTCTGAAGGGCCGTGACAGTGATGCCATGTGACAACGCAGCCTTTTACAGCATTTCTCCAAAAAACAAAAAAAACCCTCAAAGATGAGCGAGTTATTGTTCTGTTTGCAGCGAGCTGCTCGATTACAGGCCAGATAGTTCACCGAGAGAGAGAGAGCCGTCCCAACCGCCGCGAGTCACAAATTGCATGTTTACCTCGGTACACGCCGTTAAAAAACTATTTTTTTAAAGCAAAAAAAACAACAGAGCGGTGGATTTTCTCTCGCTGCCACTTCAAAGTCACGATTGTAATTTGCACAAAATTGGGCGGTCCACGTCTTGGTGCCAGAATCCCAGGCTTGTTCTCCTGGTGCTAAATGTCTGTTTCTCGCCAAGGCAAGGGGACGAGTCCAGCTGGATAAATAGCCCCCCCCCCACCCCACCCCCACCATACTAATGCGGTACAAAGCCTTGACCCAACAGCTTGGACTCTTGTCTCTTCTCCTGTAGCCTTCATCCATCATTAGAACTGGCTTCCCCCCTCTGGGGGTCAAGCCCTGGATCTGTGGGGGAGTCCTCTCCCTCTCATGGCTGACAGCTGTTTTGTCCCTCTCTCAGATCATCCCCCCCCCCGGTGAGTTCAGCCATGCCGAGGCTCCCAAAACATAACAGTGCCGCCCACCTTCCCTGGTGGCAGGCCACTGTCATCCTGTCTGTCTCGACAATAAATACCAGTGAATAAATACCATAAAAAGACACAAGCCCTCCTCCATCTCCATGCTCCTCCATCTCCATGCTCCATCTTCATGCTCCTCCATCTTCATGCTCTTCCATCTTCTGCTGAACACAACCACATTTTATTTTATTTGCTTCTCTGTGAGTCTTCATTTGGTTTATCAAAACTATGTTATTGGAGTGCACAGACGTATTGATTCCAACAGGTTTCATATTTGGCTCCAAAGCAACGACAGTCAGACCAGCTTCCCTATTGGCTGGACAGTTAACTGTGATGTGAGTCCACACTGTGTGTGTGTGTGTGTGTGTGTGTGTGTGTGTGTGTGTTTTTGCTCCAGTGTCCCCAACAAAAAGTCTGAGTTCAGGGGACATTTGGCAGCAACATGGCAGATGGTTGCATCCATGTTTGTCCAGAAGAAACTATCTACACAAAAAAAAGGGGGCTGGTCACTTTGCTCTTTCCGAGGCGGATTCCTTTCCCCATTCCTCCCCAAATTCAGAAAAGACGTTCTGACGTGTTCAACTCGCTTGCGTCTACTCATATAGATACACTAAGGACAGCTATTGTATATTGGGGATCACTGGTGGGGGGGGGGGTTTAAAGTCTTGTGAGGGAATGTAGGTTTTTGGGCAGGGAGGGTGATACCACTAGTCGATAAACTTGTGTGTGTCTCCGTAGAGCCATCGCTGAGGAGGCATGGCGGCCTCGTTCAGGTGGTTGCACTCGTCGCTGCACTTGCACGACTGGATGAACATCACGGAGCGGCTGAAGCGCTCGCCGTCGGGACAGGCAAAGCTCACGCTGGCGGTGCGCGTGCGGCGGGGCGAGCAGCAGCGGCCGTCCCGGCACACGCCGCAGTAGTTGGGCCTGTACAGGCGAGTGCTCCTGCAGCCGGCGTACGACAGGCGGTGAGGCTCGGGGGCCTTGTGGGTACGGGAGCACTTCCTTCCTTTCTGTGGAGGGAGAAAGGATTCAGTTAGCCAGGGAGAGGAGCTCAGCCATGCTATGTAGTCTCTATAGTCTCGCATGGCCCGACCTTCCTCCACAGCGGTGGGCAGGAAGGTCTGGCTAGTCCACACAGCATTCTGGGGTGGGAGAAAAACGTGCTCTGGTTTATTGGCATTTCTTTAAACCAATCGAAATCGTCTTGGGTGGACTCGGGGAGGAACTTGTTTTGGTCAGATACAATACAGTATTAGGGGACCACTAAGGTCTATATAAAAGAGACTTCAGATACAGTATTAGGGGACCACTAAGGTCTATATAAAAGAGACTTCAGATACAGTATTAGGGGACCACTAAGGTCTATATAAAAGAGACTTCAGATACAGTATTAGGGACCACTAAGGTCTATATAAAGAGACTTCAGATACAGTATTAGGGACCACTAAGGTCTATATAAAAGAGACTTCAGATACAGTATTAGGGACCACTAAGGTCTATATAAAAGCATCCAAAGAGAACAAGAGAGACCTTTAACTTGGAAGAAGGAAACATGTAAACTAGCTTGGAATGGACTTTGAGAATGGAATTTGGTGTGGTGTTGACGGCAACCCCATCCAAAAATCTTAGGGATCCCCCTCCTACCAGGTCCCTCCCCCCCCACCCCCACCCCTCAAAAGGAGCTCCATAGGATCACATCAGCATTTGCCTAGCTGTCATACCACACAGCAAAATGAAATAACTCATTACACAAGCCTCGAGACATGAAAAACAGAGTTAATGCCGTTAAGCACAGAGACGGGGGGACAAAATAAAGGTCAGAACAACCGATGAGGGAGACGGGGACATGCCAGCGATAGTTAACGATTGACACTGATGCACATTAACACCCACAAAGCAGCTCTGCAAACGTTGGGAGAGCGCAGAGAAACAGGTGCATAACAGCCCATCAGATTCACGAGTGGCTCCCGGAGAGGCAGGAGGTTTCTGAGGGGGTGGCGTACGAAATGTGAGAGAGAAACCGCGTGGGTGACTCGAGTGCTCTTTAAATGTCCCAGCAAAGGGCCGCTGGGTGCAGCGGACAGCCACAGTCTCGCGGGTTCAGTGTGGGAGAGCCAAACACTCCCACACACACACACACACACACACACACATATTGTTTTCTTTTGTCACAACAGCTCTTAAAAGTTCTGGGTTTTATGTCAAACTCATTCTTGTTGTGGAATTTAAAGGGAACTATGTCCCTTTTTTAGCTTAATTTACCTTAACTGGACAGCTTCAGAGTCACTGGAATGATTTAAATGACTTTTTTTTAAAGTTAACTGGTGGTTGGTTCCTCATTTATAGGAAATTATACCTAATGTTTGAGTTAGAAAAGCAGAAATTAGGAATTATTGAGACTAAAATTAAAGGAATGGATGTTGATGATAATCACAGACTGGAATATGTCAACTTTTACTCTCAATACTATTTCAAAACACTTCAATTTGTTTCTCCAAATGCTATAAAACTGAATAAGACGCCCCAAAATTAATGAAAGTAGAGATTTGTACTTGGCAAAGAGCGTTGTGTGGAATCAATCATGTTATTTTGGGGGATTAAAAAGAACATTGATATAGGACAACGGGTCAATTTGACCCAAGGACACCATGAGGGTTAAAAAACAAGAGCGTTTTTCATCTGCTATCCCAGACCTTACTCCACATAGAGCTGGCAGTGTGAGACTACCAAGATGTTGAACTGACTGTTTAAGCTTTGAATGACTTTCATTTCTAGCAGAACATCCACAGGAAGCATTTGGCTCTGTCGTCATCCTGCTGGGGATGTTTTCCACACAGCAACAGAACCGTGAATAGACAGAATGGACCAGAAAGGGCTTCAGCAACAGCGGGATTCAGGGGTGGGGTGTGTATACATGCCATGATATTAATACCAATCAGAGCCCTTGAGAGCAATCCTTTCCTGTATGTATTCAGCAATGTGGCTGGAATGCAATTTATCACTTTATGAGACTTCATCTGAACGTCGGTTTTTATTCTCAGGCGGTGTTTTGAGACAAAAACCGAATCTCCGTCCACAAGAGTTTCAGCTCCAGTAGCAGAACTAATCTCCGTCCACATGAACACGTCTGACATCACGTATCACATGACCGTTCACACACACTGGGCATGTGCGTGCCGGTGTGAACAGGAAGCAGATGGTCTGACGTTACTCTGCGGTTAAAAATCATGGATGTAGAAGTTAAAAATATAGGAAATACTTTGGAGAAAGAACAACAACGGTGAAGAGTAAGAGCAGGGATTATTATGTTGGAGCGAGGACGAGGTGGAGCTGGCTCGGTAATAAACGTAGCAAAAGATATATATTTTTTACTGTTTTTTAACCAAAACCTAGTGTAGCTGTACCCTCAGTGATGCTACCTATCTTTTGAGTATCACTGTCCATATCCACTTTGTTGCAGTCAACACTTTACCAGCTGACAGTTATAATGGGACATGGAAGCAGTGTGTTCACTCACATTCATGGAAGTTTCTGTGAACTTTTTTTATTAATGTGTATTTTTTTTGTCCATTGTAAATGATTCTACTCTCCATCCATGAAGAGATCACACACTTTTCTCTACGGATACAGATTCCTAAACTCAGGTATCTGCCATGTGCCATATTTCTCCCAAAAATCTGTTAAAATGCTCCGTCACAGATTACAGAGCAACCCCAGAGTTTTCTAACCAAAACGGGGGCAGCAGTGTTTCTAAATGTCTCCATTTTAGGGGCTCGGACACGCCGGAGTAGTGTTGATGTAAATAGCAAAAGATATTTGTTTTGTTCTTGTAAGATCTTTTTTTGGCCTTTAATGGATAGGACAGTGGAGAGAGATTGGGGGCCGACATGCAGCAAAAGGGCCACAAGTCATATTCAACACCCTGAGCCTCTGCGGTACGGACCGAGTCTTGGTACATGGGGGCGCATGCTCTATCCGGGGCGGCCCCAAGATATCCATTTTTAAACCAAAATGTAGTAGAATGGATGTAGCCTGAGAATCTTAGCACACATTCCTCACCTTGACAGGCACGGACATGGAGCTGCAGGGCCGAATGTTGCACAGACGCGTCTCCTTGATCAGCTTACAGCGGGCATTGTCATTAGTAACACGAGAGGAGACGCCCATCCCACAGCTCCGGGAACACTGGGACCAGGACGTAGTCTGAACCACACATTGATCTGCCACCTGTTTCCAGGCTGGGAGAGATGAAACAAGAGGACGTGTGAGAGGACAATGGGCAATGTGACATGGGTAGAGTCAAAGAAACGAGGTGCAAAATCGGGGAAAGGTAGAGCTAGAAGGGGTGAAAAAGGGCCGGTGGGAGAGAGAGGGGAAAGGAGAGGTCCAGAGATGCAAAGCACACTAGTTTCATTCAGTTAACAGGCAACACTGACGCATAGAGTGGGTGATTACAGAGAGGGGAAAGCTGGGTGACAGAGGTATGTGCTGTGTGTGTGTGTGTGTGTGTGTGTGTGTGTGTGAGAGAGCACCTCTGGTGTGCAAGGAGCCAGTGGAAAACAAGCCTCACATAAATGCTGACACACATGCGTAGATGCAGAGGAAAACGTTGACAGTGAGGCCGTTTGTGCGTCAGCGGGAGCTAAAATGGCTAAAACATAAACATGATGCTTTACAGCGTGGAGGAAAGAGACGGCACTCTGAGGTGACACGGCGGTGGCGGCATCGGCGGCACCCTCTTACCCGCCAGGTGCTTGTTGCCACGTGGCTTGTCCCACTTACGCCTGCCCCCCACCTCCAGCTCCACCAGCTCGTTCCCCAGGGTGTCCTTCTCCTTTTTGGGTTTGTAGGGGTACAGCTTCCGGTAAGGTTTGGGATACGGCTTCGGGAAGGGGTAGGCTGGGTAGGGGATGAATGGGTAAGGCGGGTAAGCTGGAGGTTGGGGGCGGCGGTGCACGGGGGGCATGAGGGTGGTTCCCTTGTGGCAGTCGATGGTGAGGCAGCACTGGCCCGGCACTTTGACCAGCTGTGGAGCCGGACAGGAAGGGGACGCCAACGGCACGTGGCTGGGGCAAAGGGGCACGCAGCCCACCGCTCCGTCGATGCAGGTGCACTGGTGCTTGCAACCAGCGTGGAAGTTCTCGCCGTTTTGGTAAATCCGCCCGTTGTATTCGCACGAGCGGCCCTCTGCCTTCGCTGAGGGGAAAGGAAGTAGACAGAAGGTTTGGTTAAAACACGTTGGAAGAACAAAACGTGTTCAGATATCAAATATTCTGGATGTGAAGAAAACTCTGAAGCAAGGTTATTAATTACAGTTTTGAATTTTCAATTAGTTTTAATTAGGGATGTTCCGATGAGATCAGGAAGTATCGGATCCAAGCCGATATGGGCGTGCCCCCGCCATCACCTTAAGTACATTCTACGCCATTCTAAGTAGTTAATTTTATGTGTTTTATAAAAATGCTAGCTGCGCTAAGTTAACTGTATTAACCCTAATGTTGTTTTTATGTTGTCCCCATGTTGTCCCCATGTTGTCCTCATGTTGCCCTCATGTTGTCCCCATGTTGTCCTCATGTTGTCCCCATGTTGTCCTCATGTTGTTCCCATGTTGCCCTCATGTTGTCTTCATGTTGCCTTCATGTTGTCCTCATGTTGCCCTCATGTTGTCCCCATGTTGTCCCCATGTTGTCCTCATGTTGTCCCCATGTTGTCCTCATGTTGTTCCCATGTTGCCCTCATGTTGTCCTCATGTTGTCCTCATGTTGTCCTCATGTTGTCCTCATGTTGTCCTATATCAATGTTCTTTTTAATTCCCCAAAATAACATGATTGATTCCACACAACGCTCTTTGCCAAGTACAAATCTCTACTTTCATTAATTTTGGGGCGTCTTATTCAATTTTATAGCATTTGAAACCAAATTGAAGTGTTTTTGAAATAGTATTGAGAGTAAAAGTTGACATATTCCAGTCTGTGATTATCATCAACATCCATTCCTTTAATTTTAGTCTCAATAATTCCTAATTTCTGCTTTTATAACTCAAATATTAGGTATAATTTCCTATAAATGAGGTTTGACAATACATTTGCAGATTTGATTCACTCACCAGCCAACAAAACAATGGTTATCTATCTATTGAGTGGCTGGTAAAAATTGAACATTCACTAGCCATTTGGCTGTTGGACAAAAAAGTTAATTGTGAACCGTGGTGCCAGACCCTTAATCTTGATTTGGGTCTGGATTGGGTCTGGACACAAAATAACCCCCCAAATCCCAGAAAAAGTCATATTTTTTTTCATAATATGGGCCCTTTAAGCTGAAGATATCCTTCAGTTACTTTGTTTACTACAGGCAAATACAAGCATCGGATTGGGACTCTGTATCGGCAGATATTCAATATTTTAAAGAAATCAGATCCGGATCGGGGGCCAAAGCTGATCAGGACATCCTTAGTTTTTATTTAGTTTTAGTTGTTTTGGTTTGTTGTTGTCAGGGCCAGGTATAATGTCTCAGACGTTTGTAGCTACATATGCTACATCCAGAATACATGCATGGAGAATAGGTCTAGACCGCTCTATGATTTACAGATAGAGCAGGTCTAGACCGCTCTATAATTTACAGATAGAGCAGGTCTAGACCGCTCTATGATTTACAGATAGAGCAGGTCTAGACCGCTCTATGATTTACAGATAGAGCAGGTCTAGACCGCTCTATAATTAACAGATAGAGCAGGTCTAGACCGCTCTATGATTTACAGATAGAGCAGGTCTAGACCGCTCTATAATTTACAAATAGAGCAGGTCTAGACCGCTCTATAATTTACAAATAGAGCAGGTCTAGACCGCTCTATAATTTACAAATAGAGCAGGTCTAGACCGCTCTATAATTAACAGATAGAGCAGGTCCAGACCCCTCTATAATTTACAGATAGAGCAGGTCTAGACCGCTCTATAATTTACAGATAGAGCAGGTCTAGACCGCTCTATAATTTACAGATAGAGCAGGTCTAGACCGCTCTATAATTTACAGATAGAGCAGGTCTAGACCGCTCTATAATTTACAGATAGACCAGGTCTAGACCGCTCTATAATTTACAGACAGAGCAGGTCTAGACCGCTCTATAATTTACAGATAGAGCAGGTCTAGACCACTCTATAATTTACAGATAGAGCAGGTCTAGACCACTCTATAATTTACAGATAGAGCAGGTCTAGACCGCTCTATAATTTACAGATAGAGCAGGTCTAGACCGCTCTATAATTTACAAATAGAGCAGGTCTAGACCGCGCTATAATTTATAGATATGAATATCAGTCGCAGTAAAAGATAATGGAACAGTGACTTTTCTTAAGATTCAGTTTTAACTGCTTATTTTAAATATTAACTCTGTAACTCTATAATAACTCTATAATAACTCTATAATAACTCTGTAATAACTCTGTAACTCTATAATAACTCTGTAACTCTATAATAACTCTGTAATAACTCTGTAATAACTCTGTAATAACTCTGTAATAACTCTGTAACTCTATAATAACTCTGCAACTCTATAATAACTCTATAATAACTCTATAATAACTCTATAATAACTATAATAACTCTGCAACTCTATAATAACTCTATAATAACTCTATAATAACTGTATAATAACTCTGTAACTCTATAATAACTCTGTAATAACTCTGTAATAACTCTGTAACTCTATAATAACTCTATAATAACTCTATAATAACTCTGTAATAACTATAATAACTCTCTAATAACTCTGTAACTCTATAATAACTCTATAATAACTCTATAATAACTCTATAATAACTCTCTAATAACTCTGTAACTCTATAATAACTCTGTAACTCTATAATAACTCTATAATAACTGTATAATAACTCTGAAGCTGAACAAACAGGAAGTTGTTCATGTACATGGAGATCAGAGGAGAGACTGAGAGACACTCCATCTCCAGATTTATGAAGCCAGCTCTATTCTTAGATCAGAAAGGCATTTGGACTTGTTTACAATGTCCGTCCCTGAGCGGGACTCCCCATGCAACACCCCGGATACCCCCCACGCCCCTCCTTTATATAGAAACACCCCCAAATAAACACACACATAAAAATACCACTGTGCATGCATGAGTTTCATGGAGCTGTTTGTGTACACACTGATCTACTTATATAAATCCCGGAGTTGGCCAGGTTTCAGTCCCGGCTCATGAAGGTGTTTTTTTGGGAACGTGGCACAGGCTTCAAACCCCGAGACCCCATCAAAGAGAAACTCCAGAAGCCAGATACCCCACCCTGAAGTTACACATTCCCTCATCAACCCCGAGCTAAACCCCAAACTCAGAGCCCAATCTTAACCCTCCTGGTGTCTTCGGGGCAAATTTGACCCCTTTCCAAAAAGGGTCTATATCAGAAATTTGGGTTTCTTTCAAACAAATTTTCCCAAAAAAGTAACGTGGATGATTCCCAACAACGCTCCTCATAAGTTAAATCAATAATCAGTTCAATACTTTTAATGAATTTGGGTGTTTTTTTCAATTTCATAGCATTTAGAGAAAAAACTATTGTAAAAGAACGTTAATAAGTGTAAAAAAAGTGAAAAGATGTTGAAAAAATTAACAAAAATGTAAAAAATAAAAAATGACAAATATAAAAAAAAGCTTTAAAAATTTGGCGGAAAAACCCACAAAAATTTCAAAAGAAAAAGTCGACAAACAAAGTATAATATAATATATAATATATATATATATATATATATATAAATAATCAGTTCACTACTTTCAATGAATTTGTGTTTTTTTTCCATTTCATAGCATTTAGAGATAAAACAATTGGTAAAAGAACTGATAAAAGTAAGAAAAATGTCAATAAAAGTGACAAAATGTAAAAAAAAAAAAAAGCTTTAAGAATTTGGGGGGAAAACCTAAGAAAATTTCAAAAGACTCAGAAAAAGTCAACAAACGTTGAAAAAGTGACAAAATTATCAGGGGAAAGCCACGAAAAGGGTCGAAAAAGACGACCGTAACCTTGAAAAAAGGTTTTTCATTTTAAATTTAGACTTCCAGGTCGGCAAGCAGACAACACGAGGGTTAACCCGACTCCTCCCTGCATCTGACCCCCCAAACATAGTCAGTATATAAAGATGGACGACGCGTCACCACTTCCTCCCGCTGTACACAAGTGAAGCCAAAATATCCCGGAATAGGATCCCTTAATAAAACCTGGACGCAGCGTTCGAGGCAGAGCCCAATTTTTTGGCACATGGAGCCAAAAAAGTTCAACTTACGCGTAGAAAATGACCCAAAACATCTTTCTTCTAGACTTTCCAAATGCTATTGGACCAAATGGACTGAATTCTTTAAAGTGAAAAGTCATTTTACGGTGTTGTGATGCTCGAAAAAATGTCTCCACTGATTTACGGCCGTCTCTTTTTCGCCATGTAAGTCTTTTTGGGCCAAAGGGCATCACGCGAGGGTAATGGAACTTATAATTCTACTGTTTGGCCACTTCTTCCTGGCCTGGCGCACTTCCTGGAGGCCTGTTTTTGTACATGTGATTGGGCGGCGGAGCTGCGGTACGGAGGTCCCGCCCATACACCCGTCTGACAAATCGTGAGTCAATCCCAGATGTCAATCATGACGTTTTACCCCATTTTTATCGCATCAAATAACTTACACAAACCAAACTGATCAGAGCAATTAACACAATTAACATCAGCGTGATCCGAACTACCTAAAATGACAGAAACCATCAAATAATTTGACGTGTATTTTGATTTTTGGGGTTTTGTTTTGGTCCATGTCCAATCCGCTAACATGGAGGGAGGCAGGGTTTCTGAGCCATAGTGCAGCCAGGCGCCAGAGGGCGATCCAGATGTTTTGGCTTCACGTATACAGTCTGTGCACCAACCCCTGGGTACGTACCCCTGCAGATGCCATGGGTACGGCCCACATCGTTGCCATAGTTACACTCCAGGCCCTTGTGATGGTCGCAGGGCCGTCCTTCGTAGCAGTCCTGGTTGAGCTGAGCGGCGCACACCTTGCAGCAGCCGCAGCCGTCCGGCACCGAACTAACCCCGGGGGGACAAGACGGAGGCCCCGCCGGACACTCGCACACCACTGGACAGCCAGCGGTCACCTACATGAAGGGGGCACAGTGTGTAGTTTAGTTAACCAGGAGGAGCCACACTGGAACCCAGCGGGACAATAGATTGACTCATGTTACACAGATCACAGAAATTCCTCAAAGTGTGTGAGGCTTAAACATTTTGCTGAATACCCAGCACTGTCCCCCGAGCCCCACAGGGATATCTGTGACCCTCTGTCGTCTTCCGCTTGGCATTCGCCGGGCATGCGGGGATGAAAGGAACGCTCTCTGACCCAAAATCCCCCCACCAACCTCCACCCTCCACCCTCCACCCTCCTGCTCCTACATCTTTTGTTTCTCACTCCCTCTTTCTCTCTATCGACGAATCCAAGCAGGTGAAAAACCGAAGAACTGGGGAGATTCTTGGAAGCTGGTCTTTGTGAAAATAAGACAGACGGTCGTCTGTCATCATTGGTAGGCGCGTATTAACAAAGTGAACATCAAGGAAACATCTAGAGCTGTCAACTCTTAGTCGATTAGTCGACTGATCTGGGGTTCTGGTCTTAGTCGACTAAGATTTCTGCAGTCGATAAGTCATTTTTTATGCTTATTCGTGCTTAATTACTCATTTCCAAGAAACTTATGAGCACATTTCTGGTGAACATAAGATTTAATGGTGCTTTTGCAGGATTAATTGTGTAGAAACTCAGTTTTACAGATGGTTAATTAATACATTTATATTGTGCTTTTCTACATTTATGTTTTCTAGTCTTAATCACCTCTCAAAGCGCACAGCTCTGTTGACAAAATGATATAAGTGTTAGTCAACTAAGAATTTCTTCAGTCCTACAGCCCTAGAATAATCCAAGGCACACATCTTTAGAACAAAGGTCAAATGTCTTTATTACATCTGGCACATTGAAGTCTCCGGGGTTGTGTTGTAGTCAGACATTTGGAAACAACGACACATGTCGCTCAGTCTGGTCCCAGGCATCCTGATCCTAGGCTAGGTGGGCTAACATGTTGCATCTTTCCTGTTTCGGGCTCCCAGACTGTGGTCAGGAAGCGGCACTATTTGATTTCCTCTCGCTTTTCCCTCACAGCTGCACTCATAAACTACCCTCACTGACTGTTCACAATCAAATGAAGTGATTCCTTCCGCTGTCTAAACCCAGACCAGGTCCTGGTGTGCCGCTGTCACTGGTTCAACTCCCCCTTGTGGCTCCTGTGTGGGTTTGAAGGATACATCGGTACACAACGCTGTGACAATCGCTTCCCATTTTTAGCACTATCATTGGGCAATAACTTGGTACTCAAAACATCCCCTAACCAAAAGTCACTTACAGAGTGCAATGGGTTCATATCAGCTTTACTTAAGTGTATTTTTATCTCCTTTTGTATAGCTGTTGGGTAATATTACAGTGTAATTTTGGACCTACAGAGAGATAGAAGCTTGTTTACATGCTGTGTACTTTGTAAAAAGGGGGACAGGTTTTCAGGTTTTTTCAGGTCAAGAAACACTCCTTAACTTTAAAACATCCTTCACTCACAAACAAACCTAAAAGACCAAGACCTTAACTACGGATACGGAGGTAAAAATAGGCAATAGTGGAATGAAACTTCACTACATTTCAGAGGGAGATATTGGACTTCTACTGCACAGTAGTGTAACTTCAGACCTACAGAGAGATAGAAGCTTACGTACATACTGTATACTTTGTAAAGAGTGAAGATGTGGGGGTTAAGACACCCTTTAAACACTCACAAACACCCCTAAAAGACCAAGTTCCATCAGCTAATTCAGATTCAAATGAGTGTCTTAACTGTGGATACACGCAGAGGTAGAAATAGACAGTGGTGGAATGTAATTAAGTATATTTTCTCATGTAAATGCTTGCTACTTCATTACATATTAGTGGGAAATATTGTACTTTTTCATTCCAATTGATTGAATTTGTCAGTTTTGACTTCACTAATTACAATTTCACATATGAAGCATATGATGATCTTATAAAGCATGATGCATTATTACAGATTTAACTATACCCATCTGTACACATACCGCTTCACATTGGCTCCACGTTGACCAACAACACAAGTATATAGTATAGTATATATAGTATAACAGTGCTTTTTGAATCATTGCAAGTTCTTCATAGTCGTATTTTTCAAATAATACTTTTTTTGAGGCATTCTTATAAGTTTTAACTATCCTGATGCTCATTTTGCTTAAGGGGCCTCTGAAACTTCCCTTAAAGACCTCTGTTGGTCCCCCAAACCTCAGTTTGGAAACAATTAATATTACAGCCCAGATTGTCCAAAGATTACAGTCACACAGAGTCATGGAAGGAGACATTTAGTGTGCAGCAGGTACATTATGAATCACGTGTGTGCAGCCAAATAAGTAGGAAATACTTCTTTTTACCTTTATTTTGAAATGCAACAGAAAATGGGAGGGACAAGTAGGTTATATGGCACTGAAAACAGGCGGCAGTTACAGTAGAGTACGGACACATGAGTCCATGTGTTTACATGAAGCCAGAGAGACTGAAAATGACCTTACCGCCCCGACTGTCAGCACTTGAAAGGCAGCGAATAAAAGCAGGATCCCCATGCTGTTTGTCAGCTGATTCACATAGAAGATGAAGATGAGGAAGAAAAAAAAAACAAAATTACAAAACAAAAAATAGATAAATCCTCCACAGGCTCAGGAACAAAAGCTTGTGTCCACAAAGGTTAAATCCCAAATGCATGATGCTCCTTTAATCTCTCCCATCACTTGTAGAAACTCCATGGATCAAAGTTGGCGAGGCTTGTTTTTATATCAGCCCTGTGCTTTTTATGGCGGCCACGCCCACCACAGAACTCCTTTAACCAATCAGGAGGCAGGGGAGCAGCCAAGGTCTCCGGACAGGGAGGGGGAGGGTGGGGGGAGGGAGGGAGGAGGAGGAGGAAAGGGGGCGGGGCTTAGCTGCTCCAACACGGAAAGAGAGCTAAGGAGGTTTGAGAGAGAGAGAGAGAGAGAGAGAGACAGAGAGAGAGAGAGAGAAGGGGGCGTGGCCAAGCATGAATGCAGTCATTCATAAAAACTCAGAATTACTACATTCCAAAGAGGACCTCTGGCTTCTGGTTGGTGTATTTATTTATTTATGTTTGAGCGAGTGAAAATAATATTTTCAATGCTTTAAAGTTTCTTTTCACACGCATACCTCTGTCTGCTGCTTTGTGAAAAGTCAAATAAATATACTCAGCTGCTGGTCTGCGCTGCGTTAATGCTCGGTGCAGGGCGGCCATTGGAAAACAGCGAGGAATTTCCTTTCCCCCACACTTAATAAGAAGACTTTTAGACAACAGCTGGACAGATAAAGGAGATTTATGCCCGTTTTTTAAGAGCTGCTGCGCGTGACGACATGATTGAGTGATTGTGACGTTGGAAATGATTATGATTGTAATTCATCGCTCTCCTTCCTTCCCTCCCTCCATATCCTGTCTTTAGCTCCCACGTCCCTTTTACCTACTCAGAGGTTCCCAGGCCGCTTCTCTCTCTCTCTCTCCACACACACACACACACACACACACACACACACACACACACACACACACACGTGTAAACAGAATTTAGTTAATTTGCTTTAAGGTTTTCATTAAAGAGTGCAGCGTGTAGGTGAGGACACACACACACACACACACACAGGAAACCAGACAGCAGACAACACACACAATTTCTCACACACACACATACACACTCACACACACACACACAGGAAACCAGACATCAGACAACACACACAATCACACACACACACACACACACACACACACACACACACATACACTCACTGATACTCTATATGAGAGGGTTAAATGTAGAGATGTATCATGAACCGGTTGAGATAAAAAATGAATGGCGATGCCATTTTGAAACGGTTTCCCTCGTTGTGTGCTGATAGACGAAGCCCTGAGCCCCCTTCATACTAGACATGCTAGTATGAAGGGGGCTCAGGGCCCTGGTGCTGGTCTAGTATGAAGGGGGCTCAGGGCCCTGGTGCTGGTCCCCCTCTGCAGACCGCTGAGATGACACAAGTCATGGGCCAGGATGCTTGTTGTAGAAAAAGAGTAGTTTGGAAAAATAATTGTAGCATTTTTACATGATTTTGCAAAAGAAAGCACCACTTAAAGCCTCCTGTAGTTCTAACCCTCACCCTGTAATTTATCCCTCTTCCACAACTCTTCCACAACTCTTCCACAACTCTTCCACAACTCTTCCACAACTCTTCCACAACTCTTCCACATCTCTTCCACAACTTTTTGGAACAACTTTTTCATAAACAAGAGTAATGATGCTTTTCACTGATTAGCCACAGGAAGTGCAACTCATTTTACGCCGCGTTAACGAAGAGGATCCTTACGTCTCTGCAACCAAACGTCATCATGACACAGCTTTAGTATCTACGGTAACTATCTAGCTTCAACTAACAATGCTTCTGGAATCGGTTAAATATCAATGTGTTAACCTTGTGTTGTCTTCCCTTTGACCTTGAAAACGTTTTTCCCATATCTCAACGTTTTTGTTGCTTTTTACAAAGTTTTTTGTGAAGTTTTTGTATTTTTTATTTTATTTTTTCATAGATTTTGCCGCTTTTTCCAACATTTTTCAACTTCCTTTATTTTGGATATTAAAAAAAAACTAGTAAAACTAGTGAGATGTCTCACTCTGGAACAAAAACCAGTGAGATGTCTCACTCTGGAGATAAAACTAGAGAGATGTCTCACTCTGGAGATAAAACTAGAGAGATGTCTCACTCTGGAGATAAAACTAGAGAGATGTCTCACTCTGGAGATAAAACTAGAGAGATGTCTCACTCTGGAGATAAAACTAGAGAGATGTCTCACTCTGGAGATAAAACTAGAGAGATGTCTCACTCTGGAGATAAAACTAGAGAGATGTCTCACTCTGGAGATAAAACTAGTGAGATGTCTCACTCTGGAGATAAAACTAGAGAGATGTCTCACTCTGGAGATAAAACTAGAGAGATGTCTCACTCTGGAGATAAAACTAGTGAGATGTCTCACTCTGGAGATAAAACTAGTGAGATGTCTCACTCTGGAGATAAAACTAGTGAGATGTCTCACTCTGGAGATAAAACTAGTGAGATGTCTCACTCTGGAGATAAAACTAGAGAGATGTCTCACTCTGGAGATAAAACTAGAGAGATGTCTCACTCTGGAGATAAAACTAGAGATGTCTCACTCTGGAGATAAAACTAGTGAGATGTCTCACTCTGGAGATAAAACTAGAGAGATGTCTCACTCTGGAGATAAAACTAGTGAGATGTCTCACTCTGGAGATAAAACTAGAGAGATGTCTCACTCTGGAGATAAAACTAGAGAGATGTCTCACTCTGGAGATAAAACTAGAGAGATGTCTCACTCTGGAGCTAAAACTAGAGAGATGTCTCACTCTGGAGATAAAACTAGAGAGATGTCTCACTCTGGAGCTAAAACTAGAGAGATGTCTCACTCTGGAGCTAAAACAGAGACCTAAACACACAGGGTGAAAACAGGATCTGCACCAATGAGCAGTACAACAAAAATATGGTGTTTTTTGAAAATGAAACCATGGAAACCAATTCTTGTATAACCTCAAAATACAATTATGAACCTGAAAATGAGATTAATATGGGCGCTTTAAAGGTCCAATATGTAATATATTTACTGTAATAAATCCAAAAATGACCCCAATGCATCATCAGATATTAAGGGAACATGCAAAGTTGAAATACTATTTTTTCAACACTAATGGCTGTATTTTCACCTTTTGAAATTTCCGTTCTGTGACATAATGTCTGTTTGTGTGTTGGTATCAACTGCCCAGTTGGACAGCCAGGCCGGGTTGCCAGATCTACCTGTAAAAAGGTAAAGCCAGCGCAGTAACTATTTTAAACACTAGCTGTCAGTATTACATAATTGCACCTTTAAACTTTATATGCAAATCTGATTTTTGTACAAAGGTCCCCAATGATTGGTGATAAGCAATTTACATAATGTCCGACACTAAGAATATTAATCTGAGCCCTTCAGTGGCAAAACGAGCACTTTTGTGAAGGTAAATACAAGTTGGATAGTTGCCCCATTAACTTCCATTGTAGCTTGTTTCACCGCTGCCGACTGCAGCGATCTCGCTTAATACTGGACCGACGTCAAAGATTGTTGTTCCCATCAGTCACTTAGTCACAAAAACATAGTAAAATAAGGACCCGGTTAAAAGAAACGGTAGTTACCCTTTAATGTCATTGATGTGGCTTTTATCTTGCTACTTTTGGTGTGTGTTGTTTCTTTGTTTGTGTTGTTTTGTTTTGTGTAAAAGGATAAAACCGATGCATTTGTGGGGAAATCTGTTTTGCAAGGTTATGAGTAAGAAGTGTTTGTATATGTAAGGTTGTAGGTAACATGCAACTCAGTGTAAGGAGATGGAGAATAATGGATGGATGGATTAATGATGGATGGATTTGGAACATAAAATAACTATTGTAACAACTGGAATGTATTTTTATGAATGAAATTGTACAATAAACAAAAATAAACCCACTTCTGTCCGTTCATATAGCACTGAATGGTTTATTTCTGGTTATTTTCTTATTATTATGGAGCACCCGGCCCTCTCAGGTCGTCTGCGTTCTGTCCTTCGGAGTCAGAGTTAAACACAGAGACTCAGCGTTCAGTTTCTATGCTCCACATATCTAGATCTGCAACTCTCAGTTCTCTTTAAATCAAGGCTGAAGACGTTTTGATGCATGTGTGCACACTGCCCTGTAACTTTTATTCTTGTATTTCATACCTGTCTTATTCTATGGTAGCTTTTTTATAGTCTCTTCAACAAATGTTTTTTTTGTTTGGTTTTAAGTGCTCTTTAATGTTTTATGTAAAGCACTTTGAATTGCCCTCTCGCTGAAATGCATACACTGTATACAGAATGTACACACACACACACACACACACACACACAAACACACACACACGCCTACACAGTGAGCAATTGATGCATTCACCAGGCGTCATCCTCTTCCCACACAAACCATTTTTCTCCATCAGTGTGCGGAGGTGATGTAACAGAACTGGGTAAACAAGCCCGTCTCACAGAGAGGTTGAAGGAAAAAACACTGAAATCTTCTCACACACATATACAGAGAGCAATACATGTTTTATTCTCATGAACGGGTTTGTATGGTATCCTACGCAAATGTATGCACAACAATTCCTATGTGATTCTTTTAATTTGGGGGGGGCGGGGGTTAGATGGGGGTTAGGGTTAGATGGGGTTAGGGTTAGAAAAGGGTTAGGGTTAGATGGGGGTTAGGTTAGGGTTTGACGAGTGTTAGGGTTAGATGGGGGTTAGGGTTAGATGGGGTTAGGGTTAGATGAGGGTTAGGTTAGGGTTCGACGGGGGTTAGGGTTAGATGGGGGTTGGGTTAGGGTTAGATGGGGTTAGATTGGGGTTAGGTTAGGGTTTGACGGGGGTTAGGGTTAGATGGGGTTAGGGTTAGATGGGGTTAGGGTTAGATGGGGTTAGATTGGGGTTAGGTTAGGGTTCGACGGGGGTTAGGGTTAGATGGGGGTTGGGTTAGGGTTAGATGGGGTTAGGGTTAGATGGGGTTAGATTGGGGTTAGGTTAGGGTTCGACGGGGGTTAGGGTTAGATGGGGTTAGGGTTAGATGGGGTTAGATGGGGTTAGGTTACGGGGTTAGGGTTAGATGGGGTTAGGGTTAGATGGGGGTTAGGGTTAGGGTTAGATGGGGTTAGGTTAGGGTTCGACGGGGTTAGGGTTAGATGGGGGTTGGGTTAGGGTTAGATGGGGGTTAGGGTTAGATGGTGTTAGGGTTAGATGGGGGTTAGGGTTAGATGTGGTTAGATTGGGGTTAGGTTAGGGTTCAATGGGGGTTAGGGTTAGATGGGGGTTGGGTTAGGGTTAGATGGGGGTTGGGTTAGGGTTAGATGGGGTTAAGGTTAGATGGGGGTTAGATTTAACGTTTTCCCTGGGACACAAACTCTGCCCCCAGGTTGAAAGTGTTTTTGGAGTCAATGCATACAGCAGTAAATACATGACGTACATACGAATTCCAGTGCTTAACTTTTAGCAATGTGTACAAACGGTTCACGAGGACAGCATGTGTCGTTGTATTCATATTGAAGTTCCATTGACTCCTCAAAGAATGTGTCTTTTTTCCACTTTAAGTCCCAGTGGCGTCCCTCCTAGACATGATAAACAAACATGCAGAGTTTTCCAACACAGCGAAAGTGGATTCATTCATTAGACGCTGCTGCTGGGATCTCGCCCTGCGCGCTGACCTTTACACGCGGAGCTGGCAGCAACGTCATCTCGTGATGGTTAACACAACACGGGAATTGACACAAGTCTGCTTTAAGAGGTCACTGGAAAACTCTTGATGTCACTGTGGGTAAAAGGACATAGGGAGGGAGGGAAGCAACGGCAGGTGAGAAACAGATCAAAAACAAAGTCAGTGGAAATGCAAGACAGACAGACCGGACGGGGACGGGGGGGGGTGAGAGAGGTGTAAGACACATGCGTGGAGCCAGCAAACCAGAACAGGAGAGTAATGTGAGGTCAGTGGAACAAAAGCGGCTCGCTTTTCAAATCTGATTGCCACAAAAGAGTCAAGCGGAGCTCGAATAATGCTAATACGATTTTTGTTGACTAATCGATTAGTTCGTTCAACCGACAGATCTGCAAAAGCAACACTTTGTGCTTCTTGTGTTCCCCAGAGATGTGCTCATGAGTTTCTTAGAAAAAAAAGCATAAAAAATGACCGTCTAAAGAAATCTTAGTCGACTAAGACCAAAACAACCGATTAGTCAACTCATCAACCAAGAGGGGGCAAGCCTACAGTCGAGTGTGTGTGTGTGTGTGTCTGTCTGTGTGTGTGTGTGTCTGTGTGTGTGTGTGTGTGTGCAGCAATTACGAGCTATATTTATGTTTACAGTGGTAGTAGCCGTAGTAGGTGTGACGGGAGCGAGGCAGGAAGTAGGATGACAAAGTATAAGAACTTAAAATTCCTGTCTAAAGCGTAACTCGTCCCTCAAATGCAACTTACGGTCTTTTTGTGAATGTAGCCGATTAGGATGGAGACGCCACCTTTAAAGCGCCCATATTCTGCTCATTTTTAGGCTCGTAATTGTATTTTGAGGTTGTACCAGAATAGGTTTCCATGGTTTCATTTTCTAAAAACACCATATTTTTGTTGTACTGCACATTGGTGCATATCTTGTTTTCACCCTGTGTGTTTAGGTCTCTGTTTTAGCTCCAGAGTGAGACATCTCACTAGTTTTATCTCCAGAGTGAGACATCTCTCTAGTTTTATCTCCAGAGTAAGACATCTGTCTAGTTTTATCTCCAGAGTGAGACATCTCACTAGTTTTATCTCCAGAGTGAGACATCTCACTGGTTTTATCTCCAGAGTGAGACATCTCTCTAGTTTTATCTCCAGAGTGAGACATCTCACTAGTTTTATCTCCAGAGTGAGACATCTCCCTAGTTTTATCTCCAGAGTGAGACATCTCACTTCTATCTTTGTTGGGAGCTGCACATGCTCAGTAGCTCGGTAAGATCCCATCAGCTGATAACCCTTTCTCCAGCTTTGGTCAGTCCAAGGCAGGATCAGCTGGGAGACTTCTTCTAGACCAGGGCCACCTGCAGAACAGGGACAGGAAGTAGAACAGGGACAGGAAGTAGAACAGGGACAGGAAGTAGTTCTTTTGGAGATTTTGGTCCACTAGTGGGTGTCAGAGCAGTGTTTTGCTGTTAAGAACGAGCTAGCATGCTACGGTTAGCCACCTTGTCTCTAGTGACGTAGAACGCCGTGCAGATGTTGGACAGCTCACCCGGAGACTGAAGACAGAGGACACTCAGAAACCGGATCTCCCTCAAAACACCAGGGGTAGTTTGATTCCAAGTTTACCAATTACCACAAGTATGATCATTGCGTCGGCCATTTTCATAACCATTTTTTTACATTTTGACTCATCTCGGAAGGAAAAGCACAGCTGTACGTAATCGTATGAGCGATGGCTGGATTCTATTCAGCTGCTTCGGCTTCAGGGTCCTGGTGTGGTGCATGCCGGCCCACTGTGCCACTGTGCCACTGTCCCACTGTCCCACTGTCCCACTGTCCCACTGTCATGGTTTATACTGGGACAGTTGAATAGAACAGAGCCATTGTGAACGCTGAGCTTTCTCGCTGTGAGTAACGGTCCTCGCACACAGAGTCCGACGTTTTCACACACTAAGAGACTCAGATCATTCGACGTCACGTTGTGCCAATCACGCTGCCTCCAAAACGTCCGTACGTCATATATACATAATTAACTCTGATGAGGGTTCAACCTCCACCCTCCATCCTCCACCCCCCACCCTCCAGCCTCCAGCACCAGACACTACATGTTACATTCGCAGACTATACCTTACACAAACTATATAGCCTGAACTTTTGCACATCTGTCAACATCTTTGCACATATATTGTTGTCTGTGCTTAAGCTTTGACCACAGTTATCTCTCTCTCTCTCTCTCTCTCTCTCTCTCTCTCGGTGTGTGTGTGTGTGTGTGTGTGTGTGTGTGTGTAGTAGTAGTAGATATTAGGTGTCTGAAAGAAAAAGAGTGCACAGCCTGTTCCAAAACAGAAAAATCTGGAAAGAAAAACAAGCAAAGGGAAAGTACCAGTAAGAAAGGATGAGAGAGGAGGAAGGAGGGTGGTAAGGAATTTAAGTCCCAAAAGTTATTTTTAAACCAAGAACAGGAACTCTACTGTTGACTTCCCAAACACTCAAACATAGATCGGTCAGAGAGTAGAGCTGGGAAACGGAGAGACAAACAAAAACTCACACATCTGTCAGGTGTGTCGTCCCATACGAGCGTCTAAATGCACACATCCAAACTCAATCCTGGCAATATTTGCTTCATTTCATGCTCACAAATTCCCTTGAATCAGTTAAAAATCAACATAAATGTGTACAACCGGTTGAGATAATAAAAAATAAAAAACAGATTTCACTTCCAATGTCACCACGTCTTCTTGGTTCATTTATTTGAACAGATTTCTATTTATTTAGTTATTTTGATGTGGGATTTGTTTTAAAAATCTAATTCTTAATTTGTATTACATGTTTGTTATTTAAGATAAATTACAATTTCAGTTGCACACAGTTCATTTGAATAAGGGAATATTTTTCAGTCATTCGTCTGTAGCTCATTCTGTAAAAAAAACAAAACTGAAGAAAATCATATCGTCAATTTGAAATCGTGTCCAATTTTAAGTAAAGTGTATCATTACATCCCTAAAATACATTATATAGCTCTGTGTTTTAAGATATTCAAGACCTCAAACCTTCCAAGACAGATTCCTGTGCTACCATCTACATATTTAAACACACACACACACCCACACATATATACTGTATATATATTGCATTTGGCTTAATTGACTATAATCAACCATGGTGTACATAAGGAACAGACATCTCAGGATATCCCAATTACAGACCAGTGGTATAAGCCAGACAAGAGAGGAGTCACAACATTTAAAAAAAGAACATCACCGTGGATACAGTTTCACACTAATTGAAATAAATATAAGGTCATCACCTGTAATCATCTTCTTGGCCCAATCAGCTCAACAGCTTTAGCCTTTGTAACTGGGTGCTTTTCCCAGCTGGCTGGCTGTGAAAATCATCAAATATAGACATCGGGGTTTATGTATGGGGAGTGAGCTGGGACAAAAATCCAACACAAAGGGTGGGAGGGGGGGCGCTCTGTATACACGCCCTGCCATTCATGCATGCTTTGTCCCGGGCTGTTATGAAACCTCAGCTTCATCAATGGCCAGTGCCGGAGTACTCGTCAGATTTCTGTCCACATGAATCCCATTACATTAAGGGCGGCTGTGGATCAGCGGTAGAGCGGTTGTCTGCCAGTTGGAAGGTTGGTGGTTCAATCCCTGGCCCTACAGTCCCATGTCGAAGTGTCCTGGGGCAAGACACTGAACCCCGAGTTGCCCCCGATGCTGCGCCATTGGAGTGTGAGTGTGTATCTGATGAGCAGGTGGCACCTTGTATGGCAGCCTTGGCCACAGTGTGTGTGATGGTGAATGTATCCTGTATGATGTAAAAGCGCTTTGAGTAGCCGTTAAGACTAGAAAAGCACTTTATAAATACAGCACATTTACTTCTAATTGTTATCAACAATATTATTAATAGGATGACATCTATACCAAAATAGGCTACATTTCTTGATTTATTGGGAAAAAACAAGCAATTCTATGGAAAATCAGATGTCCAGTACCCCTATTTAGACCCAATTAAATAATCTTTTGTTTCATGGCCATTGTTTTTAGACATTGCGAGATCTGAGATTGGCAGTCGAATCACGCTCCTTAGATCAGATCGTCGAATAGTCGACTATTCTCCAGGTAGGTCGTTCATACAAGATATACGTATGAATATATAAAAATAATCAAAACACATGCGATGATCATGTCCTGGGACTGCTGAATCAGGTCACTGGCACCTCTTTTTTAGACCACTTCAATGCCTGTTGTGTTCCAAACTGCAGGCTTGTGCAGCCAGGATAGGAGAGTGAATTCAGGCGGATTCAGAGGAGAGCGATCAGGTGCAGCAGTTCCAACGATGCCAGGAAGTGGTTATCTGTCCCTCTCGACCTTTAGCCTCTGTGATGACTGAGGTCGGCCATAGCACGCAGGCTTCTGGCTCTCCCAATGGGGTCAAAGCAAACTGGGTCACCTGTACCTGTTTGTCGGTGAATATGGTGATGCTGCCCACCCCATTAACCACCCAAAGCAAGGTCACGCCCTCCCCTCTGGATCCCCCCCTTGCGTCTTCCCCCTCACCTCCACTGTGTCACAGAGAGCACCCTTGTTCTAGCTTTCTCCTTCTTTCCACCGGGACCCCTCAAAAATCCCAGATATCCCTGCAATTTCCGGTGCAATGTTTATTTGGCGGAAAGAGGGCTGGGGGGCGAGCTGCCTTGAAAAAAGAGCCTCACTCACAAACTGTTTGGGCTGCGTTCGAGGGTAAACATGTGCAGGAGGGGAATGCAAGGCGAGCGGTAAGAAGGACTGAGGCCGGTGTGTTCTGGTCCTGACACACAGATCTCACCTCAGCAGGGACACAGAGCCCCGCTCTGTTCAGGCCCCAACGACCACAGTCTAACAAACATCCCCCCACCGCCTCCTGTCTGGTCAAGGGACAGCAACCTCTGCTGGAGATATGAGGACATGACAATGAAAAAAAACAGGGCACAACAGACACCAGAGCCTTGTTATTACCTTACAAGTCCCACTTTTTAACCCTCATGTTGTCCTCGGGTCAAATTGACCCGTTGTCCTATATCAATGTTCTTTTTAATTCCCCAAAATAACATGATTGATTCCACACAACGCTCTTTGCCAAGTACAAATCTCTACTTTCATTCATTTTGGGGCGTCTTATTCAATTTTATAGCATTTGAAACCAAATTGAAGTGTTTTTGAAATAGTATTGAGAGTAAAAGTTGACATATTCCAGTCTGTGATTATCATCAACATCCATTCCTTTAATTTTAGTCCAAATAATTCCTCATTTCTGCTTTTCTAACTCAAACATTAGGTATAATTTCCTATAAATTCAAAAAATAACTGTAAAACTAGTTAATAAGTTAGTGTTACGTAGAGTTGAAAACGTCACAAAAAAGTGACAAACATTGAAAAAAAAAAGCATTAAAAGTGTTAAAAAAAAGGGCCAAAAAACGTGAGAAAAAGTTAAAAACATTGATAAAAAGCATCAACAACAGTGTTTTTTCAATTTTGACGGGAAGACCACCCGAGGGTTAAGTAATTACATGCATCCCAGTCAAAACCAAGGTGGCTGAGACAGTTGAATAGAAATCCAAATGCTACGACACAAAAACTAAAGCTACCACACAAATGCAAAACCTACAACATGAATGTGTGTATGGAACTGTTATTGTTTGGCAATTTAGTTGAAAGAAACCCATATTTTTGATGTAGACATTTTGAAAACGGGTCAAATTGGACCCGAGGACAAGTTATTTGTCCCACTCTATGCAATATAAAAATCATAATGCAAGCAAAGACAGCTCAACAGACTCAACTGATGCTTGACAGCGTCACAGAGCTCAGCTTGTTGCAGGGTTTTGTCAGATTGAATCAGACTGTGTTCCTGTTATTGTGTCCAACTCTTGATTCATCTATAAAAACAGATGAAATGGATGTATGGGGGTAACAATCAAGATGGCGTGGAATTAAATTGTTTTAAAATGCTGTAAGAAACCTATCGAAGAACCAGTGAGAACAGTGTACTGGAGCTGAGGAAGTCAGTGGTCTCCCCTCTTTGGCTGGACCAAAACATCCCACTTTGTGCTCAATGAGAGCGGCTGCAGCCTCGCTACAGGCAGAGGGTGCATGGGAGGGTCCGGGGACATGCAGGTTGAGGGCGGGGGGGAGTTTTGAGGAAGCAGGAAAGGCACATGTAGGAGGGTGTCCAACTGACAGAGGGGAGGTAGGAAATGGGGCCGTCTGTCTCTCCTGTGGCTTGCAGCAGCTGTCTCTCGCTCTCTCGTCACTGTCCTGCATCTGGATAAATCAAATGATTGATAGATAGATAGATAGATAGATAGATAGATAGATAGATAGATAGATAGATAGATAGATAGATAGATAGATAGATAGATAGATAGATAGATAGATAGATAGATAGATAGATAGATAGATAGATAGATAGATAGATAGATAGATAGATAGAAATGAAATACTAGGATACAATATACATACATACAATATACATGAAATAATAATAGGATAAAATACAAGTACAAATAATTGAATATATACAAGTTGGTGATCCAAAAATGTGCAACTGCTTAAATAGTATGATTAATATGTAGATAAAGCTATTGTGGAAGTGTCACTTAGTGCAGTATTGTGGTATCAGCACCCAGTGATGACGTTAAAAGGTTTTATTGCCTGTGGTAGGAATGATTTCTTGTAGGGTTTTTACAGTTAACTTAAAGGAAAATAATCAGTGAAAATTAGTATTGGTAAACTTAAACTAAATAAACACTACAACCTTCAAGAAAAACTAAACTGAAACTCTATTTTAAACTCTAAAAACAAATCAAAATACAATAAATTATATCATTTCAGTCTCAGTTTTACTATACTTAACCATGGATTTCTCTTATTGAACGTTCATTGAACCACAGTAACGTACGTGGCGCTGTGCCTGGGCTTCACACAAAAGTGGAGCAAGTATTAATTGAAAAAAACGGATCATAAAAAGTAAAACTACATGTAAAACTAATAATATAAGAATTAAACCTTTCTGGAAAAACTGAAACTCAAACTTGCAAACACACTCCACACGCACAAACTAACCAAAACTAAACTAAAATGAATTCCAAAACTCAAAACTAAAAGAAAATTGAACTGAAAATTCAACACTGTTATAACCTTGATACAAATGGCCGCCGCTGGTTGTCTGCAGTGACAGAATCCTTCTCCCTGCAATCAGCAATGCGAAGACTTTGTAACCACTCACAGAGCCTGGCCTCTTCCTCCTTTTCAGTGAGAGCTGGAACTACATATTTCTGTTTCCCTGTACAGTCCACCTTCCTCTTCCTCCTCCTCTTCTTCTGCTGCTTTTGTGTGATCACAGGATCCTCTGATGTCTGAAGTGGAGTCACCCATCTGCCCTGCGTGCCTCTGTTCCTGCCATCGCCTGCTAAAGGTGGACAGAGGTGAGAAAGCAGCTGTCCCTCCGTCTCCGTCTGAGTGCTAGCTGTCACTATAGGCTGTGTGTCTGTGTGTGTCCCTGACCTAAACACCGCTGTCCTCCTGTGTAGATCTGAGTCCACTTCAGGCTGAAGTGCATTCAACACAGTGGAGCACTGAACTGCATCGTCGCACTCGAGTGGACCCATAATTGTACCAGCCTGTATGTCCGTGAAGGTGTGTGTATCCAAAGCTTCAACGGGGTGTGCGTTCGCAGGCAAAACAGCTCTGGATCTGCAAAATATAGAGCGGAGTCGTCGGTGTGGGGGCAAGCCGGCAGAGAGCGCAGGCGGCCCGATGCCACGAAACAGCGGCGGAGGTCGAAGGGCGAAAGATGTTCTTGAAATTCCAACTTCCCTCTCAATGTTTTTATGCATACTGTTCAAAAGGTGTTCAAAAAAACAGTCCAAAGTGGTGATAAAGTGAAACTTCTTTATAGCTTAACTTTCCCAAATGGAGGTAGTTTTTGCGGTGACAAAATGTGGCACAAAGAAAAAGCAAGCCGGTGTGGTGATGGACAGACTGATCTCATGAAACGGCGTCGGTGTGACACTCCAATTCGTATGCCGTTATTGGCGTGTGATCAAGAAGCATACTCGCTTTATAGCGTGTATAGCAACGCCGCTTGGCCTCCATTGACTCACATTACGATTGCGGGTGAATTTACGTCGAGAGAGTAGCACGAAACAGCGAAAAATCCGGATAGGGAGGTTGGTCTTTCACCCAGGAGACCGGGGATTGTGGCGTTTCCTTGTCCCGTGTGTCACGTTTCCCAATCTTAACCGTTGCTTTCTTCTTTTCCTAAACCCGACCCCGTTCTTCTTTTCCTAAACCCGACCCTGTTCTTCTTCTCCTAAACCCGACCCTGTTCTTCTTTTCCTAAACCCGACCCCGTTCTTCTTTTCCTAAACCCAATCCCGTTCTTCTTTTCCTAAACCCGACCCTGTTCTTCTTTTCCTAAACCCGACCCCGTTCTTCTTCTCCTAAACCCGACCCCGTTCTTCTTCTCCTAAACCCGACCCCGTTCTTCTTCTCCTAAACCCGACCCCGTTCTTCTTTTCCTAAACTCAACACGTTCTTCTTTTCCTAAACCCAACCCCGTTCTTCTTCTCCTAAACCCGACCCCATTCTTCTTTTCCTAAACCCAATCCCGTTCTTCTTTTCCTAAACCCGACCCTGTTCTTCTTTTCCTAAACCCAATCCGTTCTTCTTTTCCTAAACCCGACCCTGTTCTTCTTTTCCTAAACCCGACCCTGTTCTTCTTTTCCTAAACCCAACCCTGTTCTTCTTTTCCTAAACTCAACACGTTCTTCTTCTCCTAAACCCGACCCCGTTCTTCTTTTCCTAAACCCGACCCCGTTCTTCTTCTCCTAAACCCGACCCCGTTCTTCTTTTCCTAAACCCGACCCTGTTCTTCTTTTCCTAAACCCAACCCTGTTCTTCTTTTCCTAAACCCAACCCCGTTCTTCTTTTCCTAAACCCAACCCCGTTCTTCTTTTCCTAAACCCGACCCCGTTCTTCTTTTCCTAAACCCGACCCCGTTCTTCTTTTCCTAAACCCGACCCCGTTCTTCTTTTCCTAAACCCGACCCCGTTCTTCTTCTCCTAAACCCGACCCCGTTCTTCTTTTCCTAAACCCGACCCCGTTCTTCTTTTCCTAAACCCAACCCGTTCTTCTTTTCCTAAACCCAACCCTGTTCTTCTTTTCCTAAACCCGACCCTGTTCTTCTTCTCCTAAACCCGACCCTGTTCTTCTTTTCCTAAACCCGACCCTGTTCTTCTTTTCCTAAACCCGACCCTGTTCTTCTTTTCCTAAACCCGACCCCGTTCTTCTTTTCCTAAACTCAACACGTTCTTCTTTTCCTAAACCCAACTGTAGCTTTCTTCTCGCAATAAGACAGCATGTGGCGCGTATATTTACGTCCGCTGTAACCAGCGTTGACATACAGGCGGATAGCTCAAAAGTGTGTAGATAACACTCCACTTGCCTTAAGAAAGTTTCCGTGTATATTTATGCGAAGTCACGATGCCATGTTGCGATGGAGTGGCCATAACGCAGAGCAAGTCTTACGCTTTATCCTGACCAAAATGATGCTCGTGGTTGTCATGACAAATGCCTCTTTAGTAGAAAGGACTCATAGAACCAAAGCTTTTCCTCTGTCCTCCGGTCTTCAGCAACAATGACTTTATGCTTTTGTAATCCTCTCTGGAAATGAAGTATTTGCCCCGTCTGATGGTTCCTCTCGGTCCAGTTGGTCGTCCAGTCTTTGTGAGTCTGGCTTCACTGATCCATCTCCATCTCTTTTCCAAACAACCCCCTCACCTTTCTCTCTCTTTCATCCTGCTGCCCTCTTGAACATGAAAGGCTCAGTCTGTTGACCAATCCATCTCCATAAATTATAAAGTATCCGTGAGCAGCGAACAGGGGATGGTATTTATTTACAGAAGAAAAGTGGGTCCACACACAATTATATATTGATTACAAAAATGCAAAACCCATGTTTTTTTTATTCAGGTTATATATAACAGGCTGTCTTGCAACTGCAAAAATGATATCGTACTGCAAGGCAGTTCCCAAAATAGAAATTCAGTTATAAATTTTGGGAAATATTTGCTTTTTCTTAGAGAAGATTGATACCTCTCTAGACGGGTGTGTGTGAGAGTATGTGTGTGTTGTGTGTGTATGCGTATGTGTGTGTTTGTAAATTAGAAATAAATTTTTTACAAAGAACTTTAGAAAACAGGCTTTTATTTTGAAGGCGAAGAAAAGAAGGGGTGTGGCGTGAGCGGCTAAAATCTGGCTTCATGGACCCAGAATGAGGACATACGTCATGGCAGCTTGGTGTCATGTGACAATTTGGGAGGTGCCTGAGCAGGTCCACCATTTTGGGATCCTACGCTATTGGTTGCCAAGGGAAACAGTGTCACAGCAGGAAAGACGGCTCGAGGAATTACGATCAGTGTTTAAACGCTTAATCTCTTCAAGCTCATCCTTCAACTTTCTGTTTTCCTCCAAAAGACACTTGATAACATCTTGTCTACATGTGCAGAGGGCACATTCCTGCACCGGGGATGGCGACTGTTGATGCTGTGCCGGCGAGCGCTGCTGTGCCGGGGATGCCGCCGGCTGCGGGTGCTGTTCCGGGGATGCCGGCTCCTGTTTCTGCGCCAGCGGGTGCTGTTCCGGGGATGCCGGCTCCTGTTTCTGCGCCAGCGGGTGCTGTTTCGGGGATGCCGGCTCCTGTTTCTGCGCCAGCGGTGCTGTTCGGGGATGCGGCTCCTGTTTCTGTGCCAGCGGGTGCTGTTCCGGGATGCCGGCTCTGTTTCTGTGCCAGCGGGTGCTGTTCCGGGGATGCCGGCTCCTGTTTCTGCGCCAGCGGGTGCTGTTTCGGGGATGCCGGCTCCTGTTTCTGCGCCAGCGGGTGCTGTTCCGGGGATGCCGGCTCCTGTTTCTGTGCCAGCGGGTGCTGTTCCGGGGATGCCGGCTCCTGTTTCTGTGCCAGCGGGTGCTGTTTGGGGGATGCCGGCTCCTGTTTCTGTGCCAGCGGGTGCTGTTCCGGGGATGCCGGCTCCTGTTTCTGTGCCAGCGGGTGCTGTTCGGGGGATGCCGGCTCCTGTTTCTGTGCCAGCGGGTGCTGTTCCGGGGATGCCGGCTCCCGTTTCTGTGCCAGCGGGTGCTGTTCCAGGGATGCCGGCTCCCGTTTCTGTGCCAGCGGGTGCTGTTCCGGGATGCCGGCTCCTGTTTCTGCGCCAGCGGGTGCTGTTCCGGGGATGCCGGCTCCCGTTTCTGTGCCAGCGGGTGCTGTTCCGGGGATGCCGGCTCCTGTTTCTGTGCCAGCGGGTGCTGTTCCGGGGATGCCGGCTCCTGTTTCTGTGCCAGCGGGTGCTCCTGATGCTGTTTTGGGGATGCCGTCTGTTTCCGGTGCTGTGCCAGGGATGGCGGCTGGTTCCGGTGCTGTGCCCGGTATGGTGGCTGTTTCCGGTGCTGTGCCCAGGATGGTGGCTGGTTCCGGTGCTGTGCCCGGGATGGCGGCTGGTTCCGGTGCTCCTGGCGCTGGGTCCTGCGTTTTACTAGCCGCTGGAATCTCGCTTCATCTGTTTTCTTAACATCACCGTGGCCTAACCGCAAAGATGGTTTCCAGTCAG
This sequence comes from Percina caprodes, assembly GCA_013375575.1. NCBI lineage: Eukaryota > Metazoa > Chordata > Actinopteri > Perciformes > Percidae > Percina > Percina caprodes. Next base: position 5,286,207 of record JABXJD010000019.1, on the reverse strand, counting down.
GGTGGTTCTCCAACATCTCATATGATGGTTTGCCTGGAACAGAATAATTTGATGATGAAAACTCATTAATTTAATCAATGCTTTAAGCTGGTGTTACGATAAAAGATGTCGCAGAACAAAGGCCAAGGACACAAGGGGACAATGCATCATTGCAATGTCCTCCAAAGTGGGAAAGTTAGTGTAGAGAACCACTGTGTGGGACAAACACATTACAGCGAGCACATCTCACAGACAAGCTAGCATAATGTCATGAACTATTTTTGTTAAAAACAACAACATTAATGGTTGGCCATCAAGTATTTTTTGAAGAAGCAACAGTTTGATAGATAGTTAGCTAGCAGGCCAGGCAACAACAACAGGTGCACTGCGCGGCTTTAGGAGCAGACAACATGAACACATTTAAAGACATTTTTAGAGTAATTACCCGAATGAAAATGCAGAGAACACACTCTCATTGACTGGGAGATGCGGTTGAAAGTAATGTCCTTTCTTCTAATTGCAGCCACCCAAGAAATCTGACGTCTCCTGGTCACATCGGAGACGTGCTCTCCTTCGTGCTTTTTCCATTTATGGATACAAAAATATTGTAACACATGGCTCCTATCGTATGTGGAACTGGGGCAGTTTATTACACAGCAGCATGTTCCAGGCATGCTAAATTATCTAGGCTCTAGAATAGTGAAAACAATTGCAACAACATCCTCTGCTACCAACACAAACAGATTGACACACTGAGCTCCTCTCTCCTCCATCTTTTTATCTTTCTATCTTTCCATTTGGGGGCATCCATGTCCCAGAAATGCTTGTTACTAACCTAGCTCTGGGGAGTCATTCCCCGGAGTCCTTATGTTCTTTTCCCCCCAGAATGTTTCCTTGGATCAGGGAGGCTCAAAAATCATGGTAGCAGCTGTCGCCATGGTCCCGCTACACGTCTTGCAATGCCGTGTTCATCCTGTTACGCTCTGCTGTGCCCTGCTACGTCCTGCTGTGCCTTGTAATGCCGCACAGTGCCCTGCTATGTCATGAACTACTACAAAGAACTACTACAAACTATTATTTTTTGTGACTGTTATTGCCACTCTTCATTCTAACCCCAACCGGTCGTCAGACACCGCCCACCAAGAGCCTGGGTCTGTCCGAGGTTTCTTCCTAAAAGGGAGTTTTTCCTCGCCACTGTCGCATTGTTGCTTGCTCTGGAGGAAACTACTAGAACTGTTGGGTCCTTGTAAATTCTGGAGTGTGGTCTAGACCTACAATATCTGTAAAGTGTCTCGAGATAACGTTTGTTATGAATTGATACTATAAATAAAATTGAATTGAATTGAATAGATGAGCAGTTCAAAATGGCGGAAGAGGGATCTCTGGGGGCGGGGCGCTCTGCCGTGACGACATCTCTTCATTCTGGTTGGGCCTGTAAAGCGAATGTTTCGAATGTCCCGCCCTGCTCTGCCTCTGATTGGCTAGTATTCATTGCCTTCGTTGGTTGGTTAACTGCTCTGGGATAGAATAACAAGGTAAACCAATCAGAAGCAGAGTAAGGCAAAGTAGGGCGGGACATTCCTTCGCTATCCTAGGAAAAGCGAAATTCGCCTCCTGGCCGCAGTAACAGCGAGGGGCGATAAAGAGCTACTCGGACCCTTTTAGCTGCTGCACCAAAGCGGAAGTACTTCGTTGGTCCCCCAAGGCCAAGATCAACGCTAGCTAACGCTAGCTGAGCAGCAAGGTAAACACGGGAAATGCGTGGTATTGTTTTATCCGTCTGTGCTGGGCTTGACATTCAGGGTTGTGTTGTGAAACTGTCCGGGTCCGGGTCTGGGTCCGGGTCCGGGTGTGTGTCCCAGCGAGAGGAGGCGACGGCGGGGGAGGTTTGCGGCGGGGGGAGGAGGACGAAGAGGGCAAAGTCACACGTAACGTGGGTTAATTACGCAAACAGAAGATAACGTAAATGCACCGAGTTGGTGGGTTAGTTGCTATTTCGGAAATATTTAGAAACGAGGGATGTTTTAAGCTCGGTTGTGTGTGCATGTTGCATTGTGTTTGAGTTTAATAACAGCAGAGCAACATGGCTGAGAGGAGAGAGACGACGGGAATGATGTTAACCTCTCTTAACTCACAGCCTGACCCGTGTAGCTGCCACAGACTGTATATATATATATATATATATATATGTATGTATGTATGTACACACACACACAGTGGCTTGAGAATGTATACACACCCATGCTAAAGTTGATTTAAAAAAGGAATAAAAAAATTGATCTTAATGCCTTTAATTTTAAAAATAATTGGAAAATCCAACCTTTTAGGACACCAATTTTCTTTGTGAATGAATACTGAATTGTAAATAAATAAATGTTCTTCCTTAAAATACAAGGGGGCTTGAGTATAGACACCCCTATGTTAAGTTCCCATTGAGGCTGGCAGATCTTTATTAATTAAGGCCGGTTATTTCATGGATCAGGATACTATGCATCCTGATAAAGTTCCCTCGGCTTCTGGAATTAAGACGCACACACACACCCCATCATCATCATCAAATACCCTTCATACCTAGAGATAGGCATCTGGGAACTTTCCATAAGATCATCTCTCAATGCAAATCAAACCAGCTATTAGACTAACTGAAATAACACCATGCCGCTATATCGGTCCGGCTCTACTGTTTAGCATTGTATTTTATATCAAAGTCAGCACCATACTGTGTGCACATTCTCTGTTGGAGACTAGCACTATGTGGGCTAAAGATGACCAGATCATCTGCGTACATAAGGTGATTAATTAGTGAGTCACCAACCCTACGTCCTGTACCACATGCATTCAAAATCAACGGCAAGTCATTCGATTAGATTAATTCACCGTTAAAATGATCGGTAGTTGCAGCCCTTGTCTCTAAGAATTCTATTTAATCAACATTTGTCTTCTGTTCTTTTCTCATGTCTTCCTCACAGATGGCTCACAGGCTGCTGGTACGTAGACTTTGGACTCTCTCTGCGAAAGATATCTGCTGCCTCCCAGCGTCCTCCTCCTCCTCCTCCTCCTCCTCCTCTTCTTCCTTTTCCACCTCGCTGCAGACCGCCCCGACGCGGGTCTCCTTCCTCTCTCCCTCCCGCACTCTGGCTCGCTCGCTCCCTCACACCTGCCGCCGCGAGGTCTCCTTTAACGTCCAGGACCACGAGGACTTCACAGACAGGGTCATCAAGAATGAACTGCCCGTGCTCGTCGACTTCCATGCACAGTGAGTGCCGTGGGGAGGGATGGTAGTCCTGTCTGGACTGACAGACCAACTATATACTGTGGGGTTCAAAAGTTTGGGCCCCCCAGGTAAAAATTTGTATTGATGTGCATAAAGATGGCAAGAAAAGATGGAAAAATCTCCAAAAGGCATCAAATGACAGATTAGACATTCATATAATATGTCACAAAAAGTTAGATTTTATTTCCATCATTTACACTTTCAAAATAACAGAAAACCAAAAATTGGCGTCTGCAAAAGTTCGGGGCCCCTGCAGAGTTTCTAGCATGCACTACGGCCCCCCCCCCCATATGTCTCACTCTATACACGTGTCTTTTCAGGAGTCAACCCCTCGTCTTTGAATGAAATAGAATACACTTTATTGTCGCAGAGGGGAAACGTGTAATGGAGAAACCATTCTACAATTGACAAGAAATCATCATAACACATCTTAGGACATGAAGGAAGGACACGTGACTGCACAGACAACACTACCTCTTAAAAAGCGACTGGAAGAATAAAGAACATGTTCCGTTTGTGTGTGTTTTTTAGGTGGTGCGGTCCCTGCAAGATCCTCGGGCCGAGGTTGGAGAAGGCCGTCGCTAAACAGAAAGGCCGCGTTGCCATGGCTAAAGTCGACATAGACGATCACACAGACCTGGCCATCGAATACGGGGTGAGACGATGCGTTCAATTTGAAATCTTGTGTGTGAGAGTGAGTGAGTGTGTGTGTGATTGAGAGAGAGTGAGTGTGAGAGTGAGTGTGTGTGGTTGAGAGAGAGAGAGAGAGAGTGTGTGTGTGTGTGTGTGTGGTTGAGAGAGAGAGAAAGTGTGTGTGTGGTTGAGAGAGAGAGAGAGAGAGTGTGTGTGTGTGTGTGTGTGGTTGAGAGAGAGAAAGTGTGTGTGTGGTTGAGAGAGAGAGAGAGAGAGTGTGTGTGTGTGTGTGGTTGAGAGAGTGTGTGTGTGGTTGAGAGAGTGTGTGTGTGGTTGAGAGAGTGTGTGTGTGGTTGAGAGAGTGTGTGTGTGTGGTTGAGAGAGTGTGTGTGTGGTTGAGAGAGTGTGTGTGTGGTTGAGAGAGTGTGTGTGTGGTTGAGAGAGAGTGTGTGTGTGTGTGTGTGTGTGTGTGTGTGTGTGTGTGTGGTTGAGAGAGAGAGAGTGTGTGTGTGTGTGTGTGTGTGTGGTTGAGAGAGTGTGTGTGTGGTTGAGAGAGAGAGAGTGTGTGTGTGTGTGTGTGGTTGAGAGAGAGAGTGTGTGTGTGTGGTTGAGAGAGAGAGAGAGAGTGTGTGTGTGTGTGTGGTTGAGAGAGAGAGAGAGAGAGAGAGAGAGAGAGAGAGAGAGAGAGAGACAGACTAATGCCCATCAGGGTTCAACTTTCAGGTTAAAAAAATAACAATTCTACTTGCCTGAAGTCAATTTTTACCGGCCACTTTACGAATAGTTTTTTGAATTAGTGGTTATGAAATGTTGACAAAGACCCAAGAAAGTTGTTATATTTGATCTTTATTTCCAATGTACCGTATAAAATGCATCATGGACAGTGCCGTAGTAAGTTCCTACTGGGAAAAAACAAAACAACAACCATCAAATCTAATTTGTGATCTATCAAATCCAACAAGCATGAGCGGGAGACGGCAGCAAGAGAACAATTACCTAATTCAAGATATAATGATCAGGGGGAAAATTAGCTATTTTTTTTGAATATTTAATTGTTTTTCAGGCAACAACGGGTTGTTATATTTCATTTCCCAACGTGGTTTTGTACTTGTTGGCCATCGGGCGACCCTTGTTGTTGCACCATGCCCTTTGTTTTTTCCTGTTAACTTGTTGATTCAATTTTGGTAAAACTTTGCTGAAGGGATATTCTTATTAGTCACAGTATTTGATGTATTGCATGTTGTTAAGTCATATTCTTATCTGCTACGTTTTATTTACAAGCGGCGTTTTGAGACTAAAACGTCCACACAAGAGTTTCAGCTCCAGTAGCAGAACTAATCTCCGTCCACGTGAACACGTCTGACATCACGTATCACATGACCGTTCACACACACTGGGCATGTGCGTGCCGGTGTGAACAGGAAGCAGATGGTCTGACGTTACTCTGCGGTTAAAAATCATGGATGTAGAAGTTAAGAAATATAGGAAATACTTTGGAGAAAGAACAACAACGGTGAAGAGTAAGAGCAGGGATTATTATGTTGGAGCGAGGACGAGGTGGAGCTGATCCTGAAAGGTCTGGGAGCTACCGGACCGAGGACGAGGTGGAGCTGATCCTGAAAGGTCTGGGAGCTACCGGGCCGAGGACGAGGTGGAGCTGATACTGAAAGGTCTGGGAGCTACCGGACCGAGGACGAGGTGGAGCTGATCCTGAAAGGTCTGGGAGCTACCGGACCGAGGACGAGGTGGAGCTGATCCTGAAAGGTCTGGGAGCTACCGGGCCGAGGACGAGGTGGAGCTGATCCTGAAAAGTCTGGGAGCTACCGGACCGAGGACGAGGTGGAGCTGATCCTGAAAGGTCTGGGAGCTACCGGACCGAGGACGAGGTGGAGCTGATCCTGAAAGGTCTGGGAGCTACCGGACCAAGGACGAGGTGGAGCTGATACTGAAAGGTCTGGGAGCTACCGGACCGAGGACGAGGTGGAGCTGATCCTGAAAGGTCTGGGAGCTACCGGGCCTAGGACGAGGTGGAGCTGATCCTGAAAGGTCTGGGAGCTACCGGACCGAGGTGGAGCTGATCCTGAAAGGTCTGGGAGCTACCAGACCGAGGTGGAGCTGATCCTGAAAGGTCTGGGAGCTACCAGACCGAGGTGGAGCTGATCCTGAAAGGTCTGGGAGCTACCAGACCGAGGTGGAGCTGATCCTGAAAGGTCTGGGAGCTACCGGGCCCATAAGGCTGACGGATGTGCGTCCTCGTTTCCAAATGTCTCCGTTTGTGTCCGTCCAGACTACAGAGCAACCATGAGGCTTTCAAACCAAAACGGGGGCAGCAGTGTCTCCAAATGTCTCCGTCTTAGAGGCCCGGACACGCCGCAGTAGTGTGGACGCGAGGCGTAGACGTAGCGAAAGATATTCATTTTTAAAGCAAAATGTAGCCTTGTTCCTTTATTTTATTTTAATTTTATTATCCTTATTATTTCCATCAAGACGTAATACATATACCAACAAACTGTGTAATTTCATACTCCTTCATAATCAGAATACCACTCGTACTAGGAACAGTATACTTCTACTCCACAGAATCTTAAACTACACTCATGCCTTAACAAATAGATCTCCACACACACACACACACACACACACACACACACACACTTGGTCTCCAGCTCTCATTCCCGTACCTAGTCCTGATTAGATGTACAGCCTCTGCGTTCTAACACAACGTGGTCTGTTTGCAGGTGTCCGCCGTTCCGACAGTAATCGCCATACGGGGAGGTGACATCGTCGACCACTTTGTGGGGATCAAAGACGATGAAGAGCTGGACTCGTTTGTCAGCAAGATCATCGAAAAATAAACCGGCGGGGCCCCCCCGCCCTGCCAGTCGCCACTGGGTTGTTCCGTATGATTTTTGGCCGCCATCTTGAGCCACTTTAGCAACAGCTGCCACAATCCCAGCTGGCAAGCTGAACTGCTCACACCCATCCCTCGACACACCGCTTCAGCTTTGCATTGTCGCGTCTGTCTTTGTCTCTTTCTGTTTGTTTGGGAAGGGGGGGGGGGTTAGTCTAGAGATGGGTGTGTGCTTCCATTAACCCTTTAGTTCATGCTCCATTTTTGAAGCAGTCCTGTTTCTCTTTAATAATGTGACGGCTCCACGGCTCAATTACAAGAGCAGCCAGGCCGGTGTGTACATTACGTTTGCTGTAAAAGTCTGTAGAAGTGAAAACACGCCGCTGTACTGCACTTATACTGTATTACACGAGGGATGAACATTTCTAGTTTTAGCCGTGAGGAGGATTTAAGTTAAAAGCTGACGGTTCTGAATGAGGTTTTGTGACAGTTACCTGTAGTTCCTGCTTTTATCCACACGATGGTGGCGTGTTCTCCAACATCGCAAAGCCACACATGGTTATTTTACACCAGTATGCCTAATAATGTGAGAGAGAAAGATGTTTGTGTGTGTCTCTGGGTCCTGACTGTGAAACTTACGTCACAGGGAATCGCAAATATGAGTTTGATTTTAGTTTTATTACTCAAATTAACTCTTATGTACCAGAAACATGACCAAGTAAAGTAATAAAGGTGTCAAAAGAAGTTCTGGATGTGACTTGTGTATTTGTCTGGTGTTGAAAAAAATCATAGCTTTATTGTCCCTAATGACACTGATGCAATATAATAGTCATGTATTTTCCCTATTTCTCACTGTGGATGTGAGGTTTTTGGATTAGAGCTGCAGAGACTAATCGGTTAGCTGTCAGCCATTATGTTAATCAACTGTTCTGATAATCAAATGAATTGGTTTGAGTAAAAAAGCTTCTCTGATTCCAGCTTGTAATGTCCTAGTGTCTCCTCTCCTCTGTGACAGTACAGTGAAGAAATTTGAGACATTTGAGGACGTCATGTTTAGATTTGGGAAAACCTGGAGTACATTTACATCAATATTTCACTTTTATTGAGAATATGACAATATTCTCAATATAATTCAGGTCATGTAAACAACATATTTAATTAAATAAATAAAAATAAAATGTAAACTGCATATTTGTTTTGGATATTCTGAATAAGGCCTTTTATGAATGTAGCATTATATCATAAAACGTGGGATATTCTGATAGTATTCAGGTTTTAGAGGCATTCTTTGGACAGCGCGTTCGGATTATGTGTCTCAGTCGGGTTTTTACTGCAGGTTTACGGTTTCCACACCTTCAAACAAGTCCACCACCACGGGGGGGAAAATACCTATTTTGCACAATTACATGTAAACAGGATTATTAGGAATATTCACTTTCATTAGCCGTGTAAACAGCTTAGTCAGAATATTGTTTTTTTCAGAATAAGTGCAAAAAACTGAATATCATAGAATAGAAAGCCTTTATTGTCATTATACACAAGTGCACCTGTGCAATGAAATTGGAGCAATCCCTTTACAGTGACACAAAAATATAAAATTTTATATAAAATATAAAAAATACAAAGAATAAAGTGTAGGTAGTGCAGAGAAAGAAGAGTGGGTGGGTGGGGGGCACAGTCCTGAGTCCGGAGAGCAACTGTATACATATATAAAATAGCTTGTGCATGTAAACATAGTGACTGATCAACAATTTTCACCATTTTCATAGTTGATTAATAAAAAAAACATTGTCTTCTTCCCTGTGTCATGCTGCTAGATATATCAGTGATAACCCGGGTTATGACATATTACTAACTGTCCTTTAGCCCAGCAGCATGTCTTTACAGCAGCATGGCTAGCACAACTGAAGCACAACTGAAGCCCAACTTACCCAAAATCCATCAGATGTATCCAGACGTGGGCCGGTATGAGATTCTGACGGTATGATAACCTTCAGCAGGTTTCACGGTATTGCATTTACAGCTTTAAAATGTATTATTGTGAAATGTCTAGGTAAAAAACTAGCTTTTTTCCCATTGAAAACAACATATTTGATTTTTAAAACTGCACGCTGGCAGAGAGAGGGATTTCTAAAGTGCACTTTGTGTCCTTGAAGACATTGCAACACGTTTCCACTCCCATTGTGTAAAATACGGAGTCTTGGCCAGGTGCCTTTGGCGTTGTTATTGACGCTAAAAGTCTCCTTTAGCGTCAGATCTGAATGCGCTTATCTAAACTCGCTTGCTCGGGACTATCGGCGTCGCTTTTGACGCAGTTAGGTTAAGGAACAGGTCGTGGGTGGGCTTACGTTGCCATGATGCGTTCAAGAACGGGGCGGTTGGGTTTAGGAGAAGAAGAACGGGGCGGTTGGGTTTAGGAGAAGAAGAACGGGGTGGTTGGGTTTAGGAGGAGAAGAACGGGGTGGTTGGGTTTAGGAGGAGAAGAACGGGGCGGTTGGGTTTAGGAGGAGAAGAACGGGGCGGTTGGGTTTAGGAGGAGAAGAACGGGGCGGTTGGGTTTAGGAGAAGAAGAACGGGGCGGTTGGGTTTAGGAGAAGAAGAACGGGGCGGTTGGGTTTAGGAGAAGAAGAACGGGGCGGTTGGGTTTAGGAGAAGAAGAACGGGCGGTTGGGTTTAGGAGAAGAAGAACGGGGCGGTTGGGTTTAACCCTTGTGTTGTTTTCCTGTCAAAATCAACGCTTTTATTGAAATTTTTAACTTTTTCTTACATTTCCCCCCCTCTTTTTCAACACTTTTAATGCTTTTTTTCAATGTTTGTAACTTTTTTTGAAGTTTTTAACACTACGTAACACTAACTTATTAACTTTAGTTTTACAGTTATTTTTGGAATTCATGGTCAATAAACCTCATTTATAGGAAATTATACCTAATGTTTGAGTTAGAAAAGCAGAAATTAGGAATTATTGAGACTAAAATTAAAGGAATGGATGTTGATGATAATCACAGACTGGAATATGTCAACTTTTACTCTCAATACTATTTCAAAACACTTCAATTTGGTTTCAAATGCTATAAAATTGAATAAGACGCCCCAAAATTAATGAAAGTAGAGATTTGTACTTGGCAAAGAGCGTTGTGTGGAATCAATCATGTTATTTTGGGGAATTAAAAAGAACATTGATGTAGGACAACGGGTCAGTTTGACCCGAGGACAACATGAGGGTTAAAGAGAAGAAGAACGGGGCGGTTGGGTTTAGGAGGAGAAGAACGGGGCGGTTGGGTTTAGGCATACAGGTGGAGTTTGACATTTGAGCCAGGGGGGCAAAAAACAAAGTCATTGTAGCAGCTGAGACCTGTCCTACCACCCGGGGAACACAGCACGAGCACATACGCACAATTTATGTGACAGTTTTCCCTTATTGTGTTTTATCTGTTTCTATTGTTTAACTGTTTTTGTGTAAAGCACTTTGAATTGCCCTGTTGCTGAAATGTGCTCTACAAATAAAGCTGTACACATCTCTACTTTCATTAATTTTGGGGCGTCTTATTCAATTTTATAGCATTTGAAACCAAACTGAAGTGTTTTGAAATAGTATTGAGAGTAAAAGTTGACATATTCCAGTCTGTGATTATCATCAACATCCATTCCTTTAATTTTAGTCTCAATAATTCCTAATTTCTGCTTTTCTAACTCAAACATTAGGTATAATTTCCTATAAATGAGGTTTATTGACCATAAATTCCAAAAATAACTGTAAAACTAAAGTTAATAAGTTAGTGTGACGTAGTGTTGAAACATCAAAAAAAGTGTCAAACATTGAAAAAAAGCATCAAAAGTGTTGAAAAAGGGACAAAAACTTACGAAAAAGTTAAAAACATCGATAAAAAGCGTCAACAAAAGTGTTGATTTTCCATTTTGACGGGAAGACGAGGCGAGGGTTAAACGCAGTGTAGCTGCGGCTCTACACGCGCCCCGGGGCGCTGTTAGCGTTCGATTCCGACGCTGACGGCCGCCTTCTTACGGGTTCGGTTTTAAAGATACATCAGCAACAAGCTCGTACCGCAGGAACGCTATGGTGGAAAATGGCCGCGGTTTTGAAACCAAACCTTGACATTTTCAAACGACGGTATACCTTAAAAGCGGTTAACCGGCCCACAGGTGTACATCAACTACACTCTACGAAATAAATCCGTAAAATAACATTAAAAAAAGTCCTGGCAGCTCGTTAACCGTAGTTAAAAACAAAAATTGAAGAAATAATTGCAGCTGAAGTAAAAACTCTGAACATTTTCTGTTATTTCACCTTCTCTCAGATAAAGCCATTTTAACGCTTGTTTCAACGCTTCTTATTTGCTTTTTGGTGCTTTTCTTTACACATTTTCAACGCTTTTGTTCCACTTTTGAAGCTTTTTTGAGGCTTTTGGCGCTCCCTTACCCAGGGACCTACTGGGGACATGCAGCCGGAGCACAGATAAAGTTCCCATAATGCACTCTGATATATAAATAAACACAAATACAACTGTGACTCACTTTCTATGGACGAGTTCTCTTAGAAAACACACAGTCATACAGCTGTTAATAAACAGACATTTCTTAGAGTGTACGGTTCTAGTAAAAGCCCAAAATACATAACAATAATCAACACAATGAGAATGGAAACAATCGTCTGTTGCAGCCCTACTTTGGATGATGTATTTAGAATAAGCTCTTTATTATTCCCTGTTTTATTATACTGTACGTCAGTGTTTTTGTCCTCTATCTCCAACGTGTACAGTACGTGTTTCTCACGCTGTCACAACCTTCTCATCAGCGGGACGCCCACGCACCAACCTCCGCTCATAGCTGCCTTTCTAAACGACATCCCTTCTGTCATCCCCTTCAAATCACCTCTCGTCTTGCTCTCTATCTTGACATTTAAACGCCTCGAGTCCCACAACCAGGGCTATAAATGACACCTGCCAAATGCGGGTAAAAATGAACTCTGGCTTGCAGCCAATGTGGCAGGTGATGAATGTGCAGTTTGACTCATTGTTGCCAGATTGGTCTGTTTTCCGACAAGAAATTTGGGCATTTTTGTGTACGTTTGGCTTGGAAATTTAATATTTATCTTGCAACACTGCTTGTAGTAGTAAGCCTACATTTCACTAAAGTTGATAAGTTAGTGTTACGTAGTGTTAAACGTCAAAAAAAGTGACTAACATTGAAAAAAATACGTCAAAAGTGTTGAAAAAGGGATAAAACGTAAGAATAAAAACATTCAGGGATGAGTTTACGAATGAATATTAATGAGTCTTCATACATTGCTTTCACTTTAGTCTAAATAATTCCTAATTTCTGCTTTTCTAACTCAAACATTAGGTAGAATTTCTTCTAAATGAGGTTTATTGACCATAAAGTCCAAAAATAACTAAAACTAAAGTTAATAAATTAGTTAGGTAGACAATTTTAAGATCTGTCCAGGGACAAACGGATGAAAAATAGTCTGCTGCAGATTATAGATAATAATTCTGCTGCAGATTACAGAAATGTTAATTAATGTACACTGTCACTGTCAAATCAATTAATAAATTAAATTAAATTATGGGTTAGGTAGTGTTAAACGTCAAAAAAAGTGACAAACATTGAAAAAAAAAGTTAAAAGGGACGAAAACGTAAAAAATAAAGGTTCAGGGATGAGTTGACTAATGAATATTAATGAGTCTTCCCCTTCCATCCTGCAAAAAAACAACGTGCGACGCTGAAACGGAGAAGAACGCAACGAGAAACAAACCAGAGGATCTGAAGTTAACCCTCGTCTGGTATTCAGGTCAAATTGACCCTTTTTAAATGTTAAGAAGAAGAAAAATGGTCCAAGTTCCATGTTTTCTACCTGAAATCAGCACCTTACCTTATTTCCTGAGATAAACATGTATTCCTGACTCAGAACATTATTCTGGATATGACACTTATGTTGTTTCCATGGTGATTTTTAACATGAATTATAACCTGATGATAAAAACGAACCCCACTTCCATCTTTAATAGTGTTCTAGTAGAGACTGATTCATTCCCTGAACATAGATGTTATCTCAGCTGCTGGAAATGGAGATAAAGACAATATTAAGTAAAATATTATTTCAGAAATGTTTTTAAAACCCCAAATAAGTCCCGGGTCAGTTTGACCCGAGGGACACGAGAGGGTCCCGACAGTGCAGACAACACGAGGGTTAAATTAAAAAAATCCAATTAGAAGTTAAGTTCTTGTGGAGCTGCATTTAATATCTGTTACTTAACACTTTGGATTCTCTAGTTAAATGAATAATTCTTCTATTTTACCAGGTGAGGTGAGAAACTTGTGGCTAGTGGGAAATCTGATTGGCCGGTAACTTTAAAAGTCTACTAGCCATGATGGCTGGTAATTAAAAAACTTAATTTTAAAGTCCTGCTTGCAGCTGAAGATCAACCGTCCTCGAGCTGACCGCCTTTCTCTCCTCCGTTCGTTAGAACCTTGCTCTGTACTGATGATCTCTGACATCTGAGGTTGCATGCTTGTTTTGGAGGTTGCTATGGTTACAAATTATAAAAGCAAGCAATCACAAGTAATAAATAGGTGTGTTATCACTGGACACTGTGAATAATTAACAGTGGGATAAGCAGAGCAATGCAACCGCAAGGAAATGCAGAGTATATCATGATTTCACTTTAATTTGACCAAATATATATACGGTATGTCACTGTCTATTCTGGTTTTAGTCTACTTCTAGCACTCCACCAATCAGATTGGTCCTTGAGTCCGACTGTGACCGAGTCAACAAGTCAAATCGGCCAAAGTGACAACGACAAGGAACACGCGAACAGACTCGAGTCCCTGACCTCGTCAGACTGTCCGACGGACAATAATCGGGTTGGGGCGTCAGCGCCTCAACCCTCGTATGGTATCTGGGTCAAATTGACCCATTTCAAGTACAAGTTCCATGTTTTCTACCTGAAATCAGCATCTTACCTTATTTCCTGTAATAAACATATATTCCTGACTCAGAACATTATTCTGGATATGACACTTATGTTGTTTCCATAGTGATTTTTAACATGAATTATAACCTGATGATAAAAACGAACCCCACTTCCATCTTTAATTGTGTTCTAGTAGAGACTGATGGCATAAAGACAATATTTGTTAATAGATTATGAAGTAAAATTTTATTTCAGAGTTGTTTTTAAAACCCCAAATAAGTCCCGGGTCAGTTTGACCCGAGGGACACGAGAAGGTCCCGAAGGTGAAGACAACCCGAGGGTTAAACCCTCGGGTTGTCTTCCCGTTAACCATGAACTTTTCCTTCCAGGTCAAAATTGAAAATGAACTTTTTTTTGGTGCTTTTCCAATGTTTTTGTCGCTTTTTCAGATTTTTTTGTCAATTCTTCCAGCTTTTGGCGCTTTTTTTTAAAAACCTGAGCTGGTTTAATAACAGGTTTTACACTTATTCTTGGAACTCATGGTCAACAAACCTCATTTATGTCAAATTTTACATTCGTTTTTAGTTAACAAAGCAGAAATTATGAATTATTTTGACTAATAGTTAAGATCAGAGGATGTTGAGTGGATCTCAGATGGGTAGATGTCAAAGATTAGTCCAGATACTGGTTTAAAACCATTAAAAAAAAAAAGATTAAATTAAAACATCTTAAAAAAATCCGTGAAAGTAGTCATTAATTTTACTTGAAGAATGTTGTATGAAATCATTCATGTTATTTGTGGGCAATTTGGTTGAAAGAAATCCATATTTCTGATATAAAACACTTTGAAACGGGTCAGTTTGACCCGAGGGACACGAGAGGGTCCCGAAGGTGAAGACAACACGAGGGCAACATGAAGACAACATGAGGACAACATGAGGACAACATGAAGACAACATGAGGACAACATGAAGACAACATGAGGACAACATGAGGACAACATGAGGGCAACATGAGGACAACATGAGGACAACATGAGGGCAACATGAGGACAACATGAGGACAACATGAAGACAACATGAGGGCAACATGGGGACAACATGAGGACAACATGAAGACAACATGAGGACAACATGAGGACAACATGAGGACAACATGAGGGCAACATGAGGACAACATGAGGACAACATGAGGGCAACATGAGGACAACATGAGGGCAACATGAGGACAACATGAAGACAACATGAGGGCAACATGAAGGCAACATGAGGGCAACATGAGGACAACATGAGGGCAACATGAGGGCAACATGAGGGCAACATGAGGACAACATGAGGGCAACATGAGGGCAACATGAGGACAACATGAGGACAACATGAGGGCAACATGAGGGCAACATGAGGACAACATGAGGGCAACATGAGGACAACATGAGGACAACATGAAGACAACATGAGGGCAACATGAAGACAACATGAGGGCAACATGAGGGCAACATGAGGGCAACATGAGGACAACATGAGGACAACATGAGGGCAACATGAGGGCAACATGAGGACAACATGAGGGCAACATGAGGACAACATGAGGACAACATGAAGACAACATAAGGGCAACATGAAGACAACATGAGGGCAACATGAGGACAACATGAGGGCAACATGAGGGCAACATGAGGGCAACATGAGGACAACATGAGGGCAACATGAGGGCAACATGAGGACAACATGAGGACAACATGAGGGCAACATGGGGGCAACACGAGGACAACACGAGGGCAACACGAGGACAACACGAAGACAACATGGGGGCAACATGAGGACAACATGAAGACAACATGAAGACAACATGAAGACAACATGAGGACAACATGAGGACAACATGAGGGTAACATGAGGGCAACATGAGGGCAACATGAGGGCAACATGAGGACAACATGAAGACAACATGAGGACAACATGAGGACAACATGAGGGCAACATGAGGGCAACATGAGGACAACATGAGGACAACATGAGGGCAACATGAGGACAACATGAGGGCAACATGAGGACAACATGAAGACAACATGAGGGCAACATGAAGACAACATGAGGGCAACATGAGGACAACATGAGGACAACATGAGGGCAACATGAGGGCAACATGAGGACAACATGAGGACAACATGAGGGCAACATGAGGGCAACATGAGGACAACATGAGGGCAACATGAGGACAACATGAGGACAACATGAAGACAACATGAGGGCAACATGAGGGCAACATGAGGGCAACATGAGGACAACATGAGGACAACATGAGGGCAACATGAGGGCAACATGAGGACAACATGAGGGCAACATGAGGACAACATGAGGACAACATGAAGACAACATGAGGGCAACATGAAGACAACATGAGGGCAACATGAGGGCAACATGAGGGCAACATGAGGACAACATGAGGACAACATGAGGGCAACATGAGGGCAACATGAGGACAACATGAGGGCAACATGAGGACAACATGAGGACAACATGAAGACAACATGAGGGCAACATGAAGACAACATGAGGGCAACATGAGGACAACATGAGGGCAACATGAGGGCAACATGAGGGCAACATGAGGACAACATGAAGACAACATGAGGGCAACATGGGGACAACATGAGGACAACATGAAGACAACATGAGGACAACATGAGGACAACATGAGGACAACATGAGGGCAACATGAGGACAACATGAGGACAACATGAGGGCAACATGAGGACAACATGAGGGCAACATGAGGACAACATGAAGACAACATGAGGGCAACATGAAGACAACATGAGGGCAACATGAGGACAACATGAGGGCAACATGAGGGCAACATGAGGGCAACATGAGGACAACATGAGGGCAACATGAGGGCAACATGAGGACAACATGAGGACAACATGAGGGCAACATGAGGGCAACATGAGGACAACATGAGGGCAACATGAGGACAACATGAGGACAACATGAAGACAACATGAGGGCAACATGAAGACAACATGAGGGCAACATGAGGGCAACATGAGGGCAACATGAGGACAACATGAGGACAACATGAGGGCAACATGAGGGCAACATGAGGACAACATGAGGGCAACATGAGGACAACATGAGGACAACATGAAGACAACATAAGGGCAACATGAAGACAACATGAGGGCAACATGAGGACAACATGAGGGCAACATGAGGGCAACATGAGGGCAACATGAGGACAACATGAGGGCAACATGAGGGCAACATGAGGACAACATGAGGACAACATGAGGGCAACATGGGGGCAACACGAGGACAACACGAGGGCAACACGAGGACAACACGAAGACAACATGAGGACAACATGAAGACAACATGAAGACAACATGAGGGCAACATGAGGACAACATGAGGGCAACATGAGGACAACATGAGGACAACATGAAGACAACATGAGGGCAACATGAAGACAACATGAGGGCAACATGAGGACAACATGAGGGCAACATGAGGGCAACATGAGGGCAACATGAGGACAACATGAGGGCAACATGGGGGCAACACGAGGACAACACGAGGGCAACACGAGGACAACACGAAGACAACATGGGGGCAACATGAGGACAACATGAGGGTCATGTGTAGAAAAATGAAGTAAGTATTAAGTTAAATTAAGTTATTAAAGTGTTTGACGATCAGATTTTTCTGTGGGAGAATCCCCAGAGCCCGCGGTTATAATGTGTGTTTTAGTTATAATGAAAAGGTGCAATATAAAAAAAAAGTATATTATTATTATTATTATTACTAGTATTAGAAGCACTCGGGGAAATGAGGTGCTCGATGTGTTTTTTGCCCCCAACATCGCCTTCCAGGCAGCTAACCCTAACCTCAACCCTAAACATCGTCACTCCGCGATGTGAGTCGAGTGCAGATTTGAGTTGCACATGCGTCACTTTGCAAGCTAACGAGAGACTTCTGTAATGTCAACAAAGCAAAAATGGACCTACTTAACGAAGTTGACTCACTGCTGGCTACAAGTTAGCATCAAACACAACAAAGGCTGTCAGTTGAATGGTGTTTTGAGCTAACGTTAGCAATCAAACAGCCATAGATAGCTAAACCGTTTTTGAAATGACTGCTAGCTTAGCTACAAGCTAGCAATCAAACACAACAAAGGCTGTCAGTTGAATGGTGTTTTGAGCTAACGTTAGCAACCAATCAACCATAGATAGCTACGTTTCTTAAAGGATTTCCATCTTCTGTTATTGTTTATATGACAAAAGTGTATTATTTCACAAATTTCAGTATGACAGTTATGTCGTACATCTGAGCATCCGCGACTCAAATCTGCACTTGACTCACATTGGGCAGTGACAACCATAACCATTGCCGTGCTGCCTGGAAGGAAATGTTGGGGCCAAAAAAACACCAAATGAGGCTAAAGAAGACAGGAGAGCACCTGCTTCCAGAGAGTCCCTGCATTCATCATTTCAACCCATCGTCTCTCACAACTCGCTAACCTAAAAAACATTCCCAACCCTTTCCTGCCTTCCCGTCCCGGCATGTCATTATAGAGCCCACAGCTGACAGATTCATGCCCAGGGCCTTCAGACTGCTTATTAAGAGCACATCATTTGACATGTTCCATCTGCACTTTTAGTGGCTCCTGGCTTGGATTAGATCATCGCAGACCATGTATTCATGCAGAGCTGCTCAGTGGCAAGCAGAAAGGCAGAGGTTGTTTTTTTTCTTTGTGAATAAGGGGAATTCCTCTAGCGTTACGTATGCAGGTGATCCACATGTACAAATTGTTGAGAGACATTCCTGAATAGTTTGGAGATAACCTATGACTGCATCTTTTGTTAATGATCTGCCATTTTTAACCACTTGCTGCCCTCTTAAATTCTTTTCTCTGCTTCTAAATAGCCAGTAACTCGTCTCTAGGCCTCAGGATTCACACTCATGAAACATACTGCTTCCTCCTCCCCCCACGCACACACACACACACACACACACACACACACACACACACACATGCCCATGTTTGATTGGTCATCCTCTTTGTCTGCCGTCCAACAGAGGAGAGAGGTGACTGAATAGATGACGACAAGCTCCAAAGGTTCAAGAACAGCACGTAAATGCGTAACCCTACACCTCTTCCGCCCCAAAACAATAGACCACACCTCCATCCTCTCTCCTGCCGTCTCTCTCTCTTACTCAACCACTCTTGTGACCATATATGGCAAAAAAAAAGACAAGGAAGCCAAGCCAGCGGCTGCTGCTGAACAAACGAACGGCCCGAGAGAGGCAGAGTTGCACATTTCTTCTACTGACTCTGTTCCAATTTGCTCGCCTTTCTCAGACCCTGAAAACCTACTATTTTGCAGGGTATTTGAAATAAAATCAATGTTTTTTTGCTGTGTGTGTGTGTGTGTGTGTGTGAGATTTATGACTGTATTGAACTGTTGTGTGTGGGCGAGCGTTGCCTCTTCTGTAACAACAACATCCACAGCACACTGTGCTTATAGTAAATACAAAGCTTTATTTATATTTTAAACACATGCTGGCCTCGAACCTTGTTAGCTCTCCAGACTTTTCCAGACAAATACCAAGCGGAGACAGACAAAGCAGCCTCTGTTGCTGTTTATGGCCCTCCACCTTTTTCCCATGCAACATACACATGGCTCACAATTCCTTATTGACCGCATTGGCGATGTTGTCAAATCCGTGTAGGTTATATATGAGCCTACACATCTCAACAAAAGAGGGAAGAGCGTTGCTTGTTTTCCCTTTTACTCCACATTCCTGAGTTTTTTTTGTGAGTCAACATCTTATCAGTGCTTCCTGTGTACTGATTAGTGAGGAAAGGAGGAGGATGGAAGTGCTGGAAACGGGGCGAGACGAAGAAGAACAGACGAAACGAAACCGATCATATCTTTTTAAAGGTGTTTTTTGGGGCTTTTCCACCTTTAATGGACAGGACAGCTAGGTGAGGAAGGGGGAAGACATGCAGGATATCATCACGGGTTGGACTCGAACCCTGGACCTCTCGTCTGTGTAAATATGCGCCTGTTCTACCAACTGAACCCCCCGGCCACGCGGTCTGCCGTCTCTTAAAAGCAGGATCGTGCTCTTAATTATTCTTCGTGTACCCGGCCTTAAATGTGACACGTACCTAAAGCAGCTGGATTTATACATGTATGTGTTTCACGCATGACGGCACAGACACACATTCTCACCGAGACAGTGAAGCATGAATGCCTACACACATGAATTCACACAAATAATTACATAGCGAGATTGGTCAGTGAGTTAACATGCCACCCTTTCAACATGCTGTCACTGAATGGGTCCTTTTTCTTTCTGACTGAATGATATAATAGCTTTACACACCCTAAATTACGGACACACCCTGCTGCTATTACAACCGGCTGAGGGAGAAAGAGAGAGAGACTAGGTCACAGTGAAAAGGAGAGCGGGAGGCAGAGAGAGGGAGGGAGATAGTGAGGTCAGAAGTGTCCATATTTGGTAATTCATGCCTGCGTTTCAACCCTACATTTCTGCCTCTGCCCACTTGTGTTTGTTTTGTGTCTCATGCCATTGTTGTGTGAGTCGTGTACATTTTTTTCAGCACGAGGTTTTCATTACAACTTTCTGTTGTTTTGAAATTTGCAAAAAAAAACTTGTTTATTTTAAGTTCCCTCTCTCTTATTTACTCCTCCTCTTCAGACCCCTTCTCCTCTGCTCTGCATCTGGTCCTGCTCAAGTAACAAGCGACATGGGTTGACCTTTGACCTCTCCGCTGAAATTTCCAATATTTCCCATCCATCCCCAAGAGTGTGAGATTTATTGAATTTTCCAGGCCGTGTCATGCCATGTTTTGCTCTACATACATGTGAAGCCCAACTGCTGAACGTGTAGGGAAACACACTGACACATTCCTTACATAATGACACATGGTGAACATAAATCACACTTCTACCAGAAAATGTCATTTTTCCAATGTTTGTCAGCGGATGCGAGCCATCCCTGAGCTCCTTTTAGAGTTGCCTTTGTGTGGTATGCTGTGTAGGATTGATGTCACCTATGGAGGCAATGTCTGCATCCTGTCTCTGGAGCACAGAGCAGCATCATGTGGTTCTTATTCCTGATGGAGACAAAACATGAAGAGGTCAAGAATACCTATGCAAGTCCTTTAAAGCGGTGCTAATCTAACTTCTTTCTCCAGACTTATAACACTGCCCCCACAGCCCTCTCAGGTGAACTCACATACCTCTTAATTAACACCAGTCATGGTCCAAATGTGCTCATTTTAACTCCTGGGTGTTGTTTAACACTATTAAAAGTGGATAACGTTGCAATATCTTTTCCATATACTTATACTGTCAATGCCAACGTTGTTTTTGTCAAACTTGCATTTGTAGTGGCAGAAGCTAGACATTCAAGCATTACTTTTAGCTAACTATTGAAACTGTTTATCCTTTAGCTGTAACTATTGAGCCATTATTTTTTGCTGACTATTTCATCTGTTTATCAGCTAACCTTATATCTTATCTACAGTATTTATCCATTACTTTAAGCTAACTATTCAAACTGTTTATCGTTAGCTAATATTAGCGATATCTTGTCTATTTATTCATTACTTTAAGCTAACTATTCAAACGTTAGCTAATATTAGCGATATCTTGTCTATTTATACATTACTTTAAGCTAACTATTAAAACGTTAGCTAATATTAGCGATATCTTGTCTATTTATACATTACTTTAAGCTAACTATTCAAACGTTAGCTAATATTAGCGATATCTTGTCTATTTATACATTACTTTAAGCTAACTATTCAAACTGTTTATCCGTTAGCTAACGTCATGACTTGTCTATTTATTAATTACTTTTAGTTAAGTATTCAAACCGTCTGTAAGCTAACATTATGCCTTATGTATTTATCCATTTCCTTTAGCACCCAATTATTTATTACTCTTACATAGCTGTGTAGACTTTTCTTCTGGCTTGCTAACTATGATTTCCACACACTCCCAATCGCAACTCATGGTTTTTAAGTGCAACAGCTAACTCACTATGGAGATTTATTTTATGATCAACACCTTTTCTTTTCTTTTTGACCAAAAGGCACCGGCAAAAAGACTGGAGTCTGGACTGGAGGCCTCGGGGAAGACCCAGGACTAGGTGGAGGGATTATATCTCCAACCTGGCCTGGAAACACCTCGGGATCCCCCAGTCGGAGCTCTTTAAAGGCTCTGACACACCAACCAGACGGCCAACCACCAGTAGAAAAGGCAGAGGGACTGACCGCCTCCCGAGTTGGTCAAAAAGTGCTTCTGAACACACCAAGCAACGCCGACGTTCTGCGTGCACGATACGTAATCGTCTTCATGACAGCAGGCACTGGTAATCTGTATTGTCGCCCAAAAAATGAAAACCGGCAGCTGATTGGACGAACGCGTCACGTGGTTCTGGCTTCTCCGGAATATCAAAACCGACCATAATCACGGCTCGTTCTGAATCTACGATCTAGATCTAAGATCTACGATCTTGTCATTTTTTGAGTTCACCGAAACTTGTTTCTGGAAACATTTTAAGTGAGAAGTCGGCCGTGCAGTTGCTGAATGTCTTCATTTCAGATCGACAAAGGTCAGTTTAAAAGATTTTCGTCAGATTTTGAGAGGCGTTAGTCACGCTCATCCCGCTCGTCATTTCCAGGTTAGCACTCCGACTGCCCACCCACAGATTCAACATGTCAAATCGGCCAAAATGGATGCCGACGGCTCCTCCGTGTGACGACGGCATGGAACACACCGAACAGACTCGAGTCACTGACCTCCCCAGACAGACGATAATTGGGTTGGTGTTGGGTTAATGTGGCTCGGGAGCAGGAAGTTTGGGGTCCCTTGGGAAGAAAACAGGTTGGCATTGTGATTTCCCATTCTTCTGTGCGGACTTTGCACCGTCCTGCCAACTCTTTCTCTCTCCTGCAGCGCCAAATCCTTTGTTTTTAGTCCTCATTTTCTACATCTAATTAAAAAAAATTATACTCCAGATATCTGTTGCTTCATCATTGATTCCATCTATAGACATGTTATCTTTATATTACTGCATTTTCATTGCTTACACTTTTCAAGAAAGAGAAAGCCTTTTTGAAGTGCTAATAAAATCAAATGTCAGGTGTTTCCCTACCTCACAGTAATAAGCTCATCACCTGCAGCGGTTCTCATGTATTTTCAACATGTCTGGTCATAAATCTTGGCTTACCAAGAGATGGGAACCTGTGATACGCCACTTCATATCTTGTTAGATCTCTTAAAGGTGCAGTGATTTGGGGTGGCAGTAGCTCAGTCCGTAGGGAGTTGGGCTGGGTACCGGAGGGTCGCTGGTTCAAGTCCCCGTACGGACTGGGGCATTGCTTGCTTTGCTCTTGAGCAAGGCACCAAACCCCCAACTGGTCGGGGCACCTTTCCATGGGCAGCTCCCTCACTCTGACATCTCTCCATTAATGCATGTATAGGACCTGAGCATGTGTGTGTAATTCAGGCCTGTGTGTAATAACAACAGAGTGTAAAGTGTAGTTTCCCCTTGTGGGATTAATAAAGTATAATAAAAAATAAAATAATTGATGCTGCGCAAAGATTGTTGATATTTGAACTCAACCTTTAGAAGCTCCGCCCCCCAGATTCATGGACTACTGGCTGCCAGCATATTCACATGCTACCTCCCCCCCACCATCAACTAGTAGATCCTAAATCAGATCTGCTAGAATAGTCAATGTAGATAGGTTTAGGCATGGGTAGTAGGGATTGTTAGGGTAAGAATACCCGGGTAAGCCAATCAGAAGCTTCCTTTCTTCCTTGTCTGTCCTAATGTTGTTTTAAATACCATGTGATTTGATTTCTGCTGCAACATAATTTCCCCATGGGGACAATAAACATGAACAAACGAACGAGGCAGAATAAGACGGACCACAAGGCACGTCCTTTTGACAATCGACACGTCATTTACGTGTCTATTTGGGTTCGGCCACGAGATTTTGGACCTGTAAAGATCAGTGTTTCGAACTGTACCGTGGCCTATGGGGGGGAGCCCACTTTTTGCAACTTACAAAGCAACATAACAGCTACGATTATATGCAGTATACAGGATTTACCCTATTATACGTGATCCACAGGAATTAATAGATCAAACAGCCACCCACAAATAGTCTATAAGTAATAACATTGAAACTGTGGGCACCTCCACATGATACAAGCCTTCCGTGATGGCGACCTGGAAATTGGCGTACAACAGCATTACTGATTACTTGAAACAAAGATGATATTTCCCTCGTAACAGAACTTTTGCTCCGTTGAGTTGCGGCTGAGGGGAAATGACACAAAGTTGATTTTAAAACCTTAAAAGATTTCGAGGCTTTTGAGAAAACATTCGGTGCTGGAGCTCCAGAAGCCGCCCCCCCCTCCTCCTTTCTCCTTTGATGAAACTACATGAGTTATCTTTACAACTGATTATATGTGTAATCTGAATTTTATTAAACAGACATTTTAGTTTTGAGTGTTTCTCAGTGTGTTTCTTTCTCAAATCTATCCTTAAATTGACACTTAAAATAGACTTTTGCAAAGATACTTTCCAAATATTTTCCCCCTAGCATCTAGGAACCCAAGAAAGCATACACTGTTTATATAAAGTAGTTAAACATTATATATTGATTCCTCATGGTGGAAGCAGCGGCCACTAGGGTGGAGATATTTATTTTTAACAGTGACATCGCTGTTTTTAGGTTCAACTTAGGCTACTTTCACATGTGTGGCGGCTATCTGCCAATATCCATCCTGCCAAAGTGTCGCTGGGACAGACAATTAATCTATTAATTACCTCTGACCTCCTTTTAGAGCGGAGGAAAAACTGAACTGACATGGATAAAAACAGCGCTGTATTATTGATGCAACACTTATGAATATATCATCTTTCCAATATCGGATAAAGGCAACAATTTGAAAGTTTTACAACTTCTTCTACAACGGTTTCATTAAAGGTGAACATATCAAAGTTTTTGTTTCAGTTAAAAGAAAACACTCATTTGTCTGTGGAATTATTTGATTATAAAATATTTGACACTTCTTAAATCACATTTGTATTGACTTGCTTTTATGTGATGTCATCATTGTCTTTTTAACAAATCTGTTAATTTCATTTTATATATTAATGTGTCGCTTTTACTGTCCTTTAAAGGTGTCGCATTTTCTATTTTAACTATTACAATGATGTGTATATATGTGTATTGATTTGCATGTGTGTCTGCCACTTTGTAAGCTATTGTTTTTTAAGGTGCTATACCAATAAAGTTTATTACCGGTATTATTATATGTTGATGTAATGTAAACACATGAGTAGCAGTAGGCCTATAGAATAGCCCAGCCATGTCTGTGTGTGGGATTTGTCTGATATCATATTTGGCAGCCTTACAGCAGAAATAGTACCAAACTGTTGGAGCCATCACTGCTACTTGTTTTCAAAGCAGACGGGGGTCAGACTAGACCCTGTTGACACACGAGGGAGGCCCTGAATGATGCAGTCCATCCTGAGAGTGACTGGTACTTATATGGTCATAAAAATCCTTAGTATGCACATACCTCTCTCATTAAACACAGCTTTATCACAGCACCCCTCCCTCCTCTCAACTCTTTCAAGTTCAGCTTTTTCCTGCGCTTTTTGCTCTGCCCCAGTGGCTCGTCACTCCTCCATGAATGCACGCTTCTGATTGGTCCAAAGTGTGTGGATTATCAATGCGCGACAGCCATTGGCCAGAGGGGCGGGACATACTGGCCGAAGCCCGCCTCGTCCTGGACCGCACCCCGGCTCCGGCTAGCTACGTACTGAGTGAAATTACGCGAACCAGTGAACAGCCAGTGAAGGAGGGAGGGCAGAAGGAAGAGGGAGCGAGAGAAAAAAAGATAGAAAGAGTGCCTGGTTTTCAGAAAGAGAGGGAGGAAGCGAGCACTGTAGTTTAGCCAGAACTCTCTGCGAAGCTGCTTTGGACAAGAAGAGACGACAGACTCACGGCGACGCTGACTGAGCCACCCGGTTGTTGTTGTTAGCCACCCTCTAAAAGGCGTCCTGCACCCAGAAAAGCAGGTAATATGTCCAACTTGGACATTTGTGTCCGCCATGCTCTCTCTCTCTCCGTGTACTCTTTCATAACTCATTCAATCTACCGTTACTCCAGCAAGTGCGGTTGCTTTACTGCTGCAACTTAACGCAATGGTGGGAGTGGGACCTCCTGAACTGATTTAAACCGAGTTTTTGTTGTTGTTAAACTTTTTAAAGCACCCGACTACATTAATATTGCTCTTAAAGTTCAGGTAGCGTTACATGTGTGCGGTATGTGATACGGAAGTCGGCAAATACACTACCAAAGCTAACGTTAAACGCCATAACGGTAGAGGCAGGAAGTGATTCGCTTGAATGAGTTGCAGAAATGGCCGATGGGGAGTTTGAAATGTGAGAAAAGGTGACTTCAGAGGACGTGTACGCCGGCTCGGTCGGCGACACCGGGGAGATTATGGTTAATTTGTAGTGGAGTTGGACTTTTTTGGGGGTTTAACGGACAGTAACGGGCGCTGTGGGTGGTCAGTATCATGTCTGACCGGCGGCATGACGTCAGTGGTTTACCGGTGGACTGAGAAGAAGAAGAAGAAGAAGAAGAAGAAACAGCCGCCGAGCAGCTCGACTTCACTGAACTATGTCATCTGCATGTCTGTGCCTTCACTCTTTCTTTCTTTCTTTCTTTCTTTCTTTCTTTCTTTCTCTCTACCCCCTGCTAGCATACCGGGGCCCTTTGACTATATTTTTAGTTCACTTTTTCACATGATGGGCCCCTAAACTGACACAAATTAGACCACAGACCCCCCATTGGATAATATTAAATGATATTTTTTTGCTTTTAGGTGTTTTATTACAGAAAGTGTAAGACATATATGAAGAAAATAGTCATATAATCTGTCATTTTGTTATTTATGGATTGAATAGGAAAATAATTCTTCCCCTTTTTGCTGGGATCCTACATTGGGAATTGCTGCACTAAAGGATATATATATATATATATATATATATATATATATATATATATATATATATATATATATATATATATATATATATATATATATATATATATATCTCTCTCACACACACATTGGATATCATAGTTTTCAATTCAACTTTTGTGGAAGGGCCTTGATGGAACAAAATGAGTTTTTTATTATTAGTTTGATTTTCTCTGTCTCCGGCATCTCAAACATAAGTCTTTTCTGGTTTTCTTAGTTATTTAATGGTTGTATGTAAGAATTTCTTTTGGGTTTTGGACTGTTGGTCGGCCGAAACAAGTAACTGAAAATGTCAGCGTCACTTTGGGAAGGTGTGAGCATTTCTCATTATTTGTGTCTGTTTTGTGGTAATTAACAACGGAAGTTATCATTGGTTGCAACTCTAGTCTGCTCCAACTCATTCTACCATATTATATATATGTTAACGTATTTTAAAGCTTGGTACATTATTATGTTTATCTGTAACTGTAGTATAGGATTTTAAGATCATGCATTATTTATTTTATGTAACTATGCATGTTGCTTGAGAAACATTACCTCTACAACTTTCACATAAAGCACAATATTGGAGAGAATTTGAAAGTTTTAATACATTTTGAAGTCTTCATAAATACGATGGACGTGGCATTTTGAATACCTGATATGAATGCAGTATTTCCAAAAAGCCAAAGAGTTTTGGCTTGTAAGTTTCTCCAAGTCCAGGCTGCATAGTACAAAAATGTTTGACTAGCTCAGAACAGCGTCTGAAGATGATCGCGGATCAGGTCTGATGACTCAAACAGGAGAGAGCATTTAACAGAGGTTGATAGGCACTGGTTGTTATGTCAGTTATCCTCATTTTAGCCAGAGTGATTCCTGAAATACACAAGAATGCCTGCTGAAAATGACCAGGTTTGTCTTGTAATTACAGTGCGGTTCACTGTGATGAACATCAGCTAGGCAGCATGAGATTTCCATGACTATTTAATTGGATATATCAATACCAAGTTAAGATATATTTTATTTATATAGCTTTTTTAGAGGACTTCAGACTGTCAAACATAAGACACCCTTCAGTCTTATATCCCTGATTCAGAATATACTAAATTAGCAAATGTGTATATATAGGTATGCAAGGTGACAGTATTAAGTTGATGTAAGTACAAATATAATTTTAGGTTTAAGAGAAGTGTAAAAGTATTTGGCGTGAGAATTGTGGATAAGGAAAATATCTAGCCAACTTTTAGGTAAGCATGTCTTCTGATTATTGTAATTTTCTTCCCATATTGCCTAGCGGCTATTAATTTTCTTCAGTTTGCAGCCAGTACATGAATGATCACAGGGAACTTATCTTCCTAAATAAAGTCCAACACAAATACACGTTGAGCAACACGCTTTTAGAGCTGCAAAGATTAATGGATTAGTTGTCAACCATTAAATTAATCGCCAACTATTTGAGTAGATCAGTGAGTCATTTTTTGTGAAAAAAATGATATTTTCATTCCAATCTCAGACTTTCCCCTGATCTGTAAAGTGTCACAACGTGTCTGCGTCGTCAGTGCAGTTAGTGTTTGCTCTGTTAGATGGCACACCATTGTGTTTGCACGCAGGGAAGCAAACACACTCTGGTATGCTCGCACCACACGCCCATTGACTTCCAGTATGACTAGCTGTCTGGCTGAGTATTGGTTAAGAAATAATGCGTTATCTCAAATCTACATTACCACTCGCCGCGTGCCAAATGTGGATAAATTCCACATGTTGGTACAAGTTTGTGCCAAAATAGTTTTTCAGTCTTCATTTTGGTGAAGCTGCAGCTACTTTCTTCTGTTCCTTTGCTGTCTGCACGGCGGAGCTTAGCGGGGGCGAGCCCACACACACACACACACACAAACACACACACTGGCTCAAACACACACACACACACTGGCTCAAATACACAAACACACTGGCTCAAACACACAAACACATTGGAACGCCAGCCAGCACGTCGCTTCTGCTGACTGATAGCTAGCGTTTACCTCAGGCTAATTAATTAGCCCGTGTGTGGCAATTTATGGCCGAGGTCAGCCAGCCTTCCAAAAGAAAGCACGATGAAAACGGAGGATAAACCAGCAGGACGTGCCACCCCAACCACAAAGTTTTAAAGTGCATGTTACAAAACCCCTCGATTTAATATTTAGGCCTGTAAAAAAATATGCTTGGTCGGTGGATTTCTTGTAATCTACCTGCCAACTTGGCCTGTGAGTCTAAAAGTTGTCCGACATCGAGGCTGGTGTTCCTTCACCCAAACCGGCTTCTCTTTGTACAAAGTGTTAAGCGTATGCGAGAGAGCGAGAGCAACACCTCTTTGCTCTCATTTGTAGTAATCCAAACCATACATTTACTTCTGCCAAGAAGCTTTTAAACCACAGTGTGAGCTTACCACATTTCTAATGATTCGATACTCAGGCATGATTGCAAATGATGTTTCATGCTGACGTAGTCCCTGCAGTAGCTAGAATATACCAACAGCGGCAGCAACCATCTGTTGCTGCGTTTTATCAAAGTAATGTCACAATTCTCCGGATGACACACATACACTCTTTCATATAGCAGTGCTAGTCTTTATCCTTAAAGGGGCGCCTTAGGTGACATGTGGTTTGTCGTATCCTGTAATTGTGTCGCAGTAATGAATCATTGCACTAGCAATGCATTGTGCAATGGCTTCTGTGGAGGTCAGATGTTCTCGCGTTTTTGGCAATAAGCGAGGGTTTCAGTGCAGTTATGGGGCCCCATGCAGAGATCGTTACATTCCATCACACGTGTGTCAGCAATGTCCAAAACTCTGCCCCCCCCCCCCTTCGGGAAAGTTATATACTGTATGCTAGACAAAATGAAACGCAGACGTCTTAAAAAGTGAACAGGGGGCCTGGTGTATGAGGCTGTTTAATCTTCTCAAAATGATACAGCCAGAGAGATCATGCCTGGGGGTGTTTTAGATTTCATTGAAGGTAGGTTGCCCTGGATGAGCCAGATTAGATGCAGGCCCCTTGCTTTTGGTGCAGCGTGACACAGTATGGCACTCAGTCCACAGCTGTCTTCTGGTATGAACTCTCAAGGCTCCTTTTTTTTATTTAATTTTTTTAACAAATGTGAGGTATTTCTTATCTTTTATCTGTTGTGTATGTGCCCTTCTAACTGCCTTCATGGGCCCAATCATGCATTTAATTCAGATAGTCAGGCGAGGAACAGATAACAGGCTGGAAAAGCTAAAAAGAACAGTACTTCAGTTTAGCTGAAACGATTTGGCGATTGAAATGAAGCGAATCGGCCACTTTTGAGATAATTAGTCAATTTATGGTCATTTTGATAAGCAGATGTTACAAATTCACAGGCTCCAGCTTCTCAAATGTGAAGCTTTTCTGTTTTTTTTTTTTAGTTGCTTAATGATTGTAAATACATTGTTTTGGGGCTGTTTTGGACAAAACAAGCTAGATAAAAATCATTTTTTGTGTCAATATTTAGGCTAATCAACAACAAATGATCGGCAGTTGCAACCCTAATCTGGACCATATCCGTCTACCGTAATATAAAATATATGTAAAAAAAAATGTAAAGTTATTTTTGGGGCATTTTAGCCTTCAATAGACAGGAAAGAGGGAGAGAGGGGCAAGTCATGCAGCAAATGGCTGCAGGTCGGACTCAAACCCGTCAAGGACTGAGCCTCTGCCTATGGGCAGGCGCTCACAGTATGTCAAAATTTCTAAGAAGTGTGACAACGCGGCTGTTGAGGCAGTTGTGCTGTGCCAATTATCTCTTCAAAATGCATTACACATGTATTTTCTAGAATTACTTTGTAATACCTAGTAATAGATGTTGTTGATGATTGGTAGGCAGATAACGTGCCGCGCATATTCTAATCTCCTTCAGTCAGCTGAGATTCATTCATGCTGTAAAAACATTGCAGTCAGACTGCTGATAGTATGTAGTTCTAGTGATGCTCATAGTTAACACTGGGTGAAATGCACTTGTGTATCCAAATAGACAGACTCTGTCTGTTTTTTATTGCAGGCAAACACAAAGACTTCAGCTTGCACACATACTGCGTGTCCCATATATCAGTAATGCTGGCCTTTTAATTCAGTTCTTTCAAACATGTCTTTTCTTGACTGTCTAGTCTATTTTTGTTCTGCCCAGAACATTTCTTCTGGTTGACGTGAACGGCATAATTAAGTGGCCTCAGTCAGAATGGTTGGTTAGTTTCTCATTTCCTTTTACTGCCATTTTATTTCTTGCATTTCCTTGTTGTCTCTGCCTCCTCTTCAGACCTTTCTCTGCGCCCTCTGTTGCCCGTCGTGTGCTTTCCCTCATTTCCCCTCCACCCCATGCCTCTTTTCCTCTGCTTGTTTTATTTTTGCCACCCCCATCCTTTTCCCCCATCCTTTCCTCCGTCCTCACAGCACGCACCTGTTCAATAGAACCAAACAATACCAGGAAATGGTTGCACTCTGGCTTGGACTACAGAAAGCTCTATGCAGACTTTTGCCAGGTCTCTTGTGATTATTACTTCAGTAGATAATTCTGCTTTCTATTTAATGATGAGGCAATGCTCGGTCAGTGATTATTAACCTACTGTCCAGCCCTCTCTAAAGTGCCAGTTTAATAATCAAGCTTTCTGTTAGTTCATTCCCATATGTAACCTTTTTTGTAGAAAATACTTCTTTTGTAAAGTTTTTCTAGGGCTCATTGACTTTTGGAAAGATTTTTTTATCTGAAAAAGCAGGGAAATAAATCAACAGGGACACCTCCTTGAACTATGAAATATCTCTCTCTCTCTCTCTGTCTGTCTGTCTGTCTGTCTCTCTCTCTCTCTCTGTCTGTGTGTTGCGTAACAAATGCACCACAGACACTTTCACACTGAACTTTGAAACATGCTGCGTAATGGGTCTATCTCCTGTCTCCCATTGGCCAGTTTATGCCCACGTCAGTCCAAATTGTACGGCCCACGTTGTCAAAGTAGCATGAGCCTCTCGGATGTCGGTGAATACATTGGTTAATGAGATAAGTCTAATTAGTACATGGCTCAAAGGAGTGCCTTAGGTAGAGATAACAGTGATATATCTTTAAAATAAATGGTTTATGGGGAGGCCTCTAGCTCACCCATGAAGAGTCCCGCAGCTGCCCGGGTTCCAATCTGACCTGTGGCCCTTTGCTGCTTGTCAGTCCCCATCTCTGTCCCCCTTCCATGTCTATCCACTGTCACTATAATAAAGGAAAAAGCCCACCAAAAATCTTTAAAATAAAACATAGTATTCAACATAATTGAATGTAGTTTCATTATAGTGCAATATTTAATACTCAGGACTTTTGATACACAAAACTATATTATTTGCATAATGTGTATACAGACTCTGTTATCTTTCTTACCATTTAATATTCCGTATATAGTTGCTCTCAGGACCTGTGCACCACGTTCCCCCTCTTTTTCTCTTCTTTGACACTACTTACATTTTATATTTTTATATTTCGTGTTGACACTGTAAAGGGTCGCTTCAATCTCGTTGTACAGGTACCGCACTTGTGTATAATGACAA
Source organism: Percina caprodes (assembly GCA_013375575.1). NCBI lineage: Eukaryota > Metazoa > Chordata > Actinopteri > Perciformes > Percidae > Percina > Percina caprodes. The sequence goes on along the minus strand of JABXJD010000019.1, from coordinate 5,253,869 downwards.
TAAAGGCTTTCCATTCTTCTATTCTAGTAGCAGAAGTGAGGTAGTAATAGCAGATTTTTATCCTCACCGGTCTGTCAGAAGTTATAGACTAAACTGTGCCTGCATTCCTCAGAAAGAGTTGCTGACAAATTGAAATCCTTATCTTAACTCCCCTCTGCATTTTTTCTATCTTCTGTTAAAAGGCTTACGTAACCACCTATCTATTTATCCAATTGTCAATACTGTCGAGTGCTCGTGAAAGGGCATGCCGGGCATGGCAGTATCCACTCTGATTTGTCCAATAACCAGTCAATAGTGTCATGAGATAACTGTTGAATGATAGATATGTGGAGTTTGTTCTATGACCATGAAAATGATGTGCTTATCCGACCAACGCCCTATTTCCACATCATGTTATTCCTTTAATTTAACACAAGTGTCCAGTGGGTCGGACTTCTGTCTCCAATTGGACAAATGGTTGAAGTAGGTAGAACAGACATTATACAGACTGTTTAATAGAGCTGTGAATCTTCCCGCTCCCGATTTGATTACGATGATCATGTCAGCTATTCAATGTCACGATCGTCAAACACATTCTTCTATTAAAGCCATATAGGATATTTAAGTTATAGCATTTCAAGCTTAAGAAACAAAACATTCTGCAGTCCGGCTTAATACTAAATATTAATTGAATAAATACAACTACAGCCCTGAGCACATGGCACTTCCTGAATGTGCAAAACATGACAATATGTAAACCGAAATGTTGTTAGGCCTACAATAAATTTGTAAACATCTCACTTCTATCCTATCTTTGTTGGGAGCGGCACATGCTCAGTAGCTCGGTAAGATCCCATCAGCTAGATAACTGTCCCTCCAACTTTGGTGAGTCCAAGACAGGATTAGTTGGGAGACTTCTTCTAGACGAGGGCCACTTGTGGAATACCTGCAGAACAGGGACAGGAAGGACCATAATCTTTTGGAGATTATGTTCAACTAGTGGCTGTTGTAGCAGTGTTTTGCAGTTGAGAACAAGCTAGCATGCTAGCGCTACAATGCTAGACGTAGCATGCAGTTAGCCACCTCGTCTCTGCTAGTGACGTAGAAAGCCGAGCAGATGTTGGCTCACCCGGAGACTGAAGACAGAGGACATTCAGAAACCGGATCTCACTTAACCGCATGGTTTTGGTAATTTTCTAAGTTTGTATGTGTGTGGAAGCACCAGAGACACAAAATAACACCCCAAATCCCAGAAAAAGTGATTTTCTTTATCATAATATGGGCACAATAAGTACGTTTGCATGCACACAACTATTCCACTATTATACTGAATATGATATGGGTCACTTAAGCAGCATATTCCGTTTGGATTTTCCAAATAAGGCCCATTTCTGAATATAGCACTTAGCCCTGCAGGTATTATTTGGGTTTTAGTAGCATTCTTTGGTCATGTATACAGCATGTTGGGAATCTCCGTCTCACTCAGGGTTTTTACAGCAGTTAGCGATGGCCCTCTGCTATGGCCAACGGTCTGCAGGGCTGCGGTAGAGATGCGTGCCCAGAAAAAAAGAAGAGAGAAACACAGCTACTTTTAAACATAATGAAAGACTTGAATATCAACAGGTTTTTGGAAATGCACAAACCTCACAACGCCGACATTTTCAAGAAGGTGGCTGGAGGAATGAAAGAGGGACGCTGTGTTCGCGCTGTCGCGTCTGCATGTTAACGGGAATATTCATTTTAATTAGCCATCAGCTTAGTTGGATTATTATGTGCATTTAAAGATAGTCATTGACAGCTCAACTGTATAAAACATCCCATTTTATATCTAATAGTTATTCTGACGTTGCTGTGGGTTACATCAGAGCTACTAAAAGTTATAAACCAATGATGTGGGTGATGTGCTGAGAGCTTTATGAAGACCTAATGGGGGCCTCTGGCTGTAAATGGTAGATGGCATTGGCCAGCGTACAGTTGAGAGTGAAATAGGATCCTGGTTGAGGCAGGAATGTGAAAAGTAATGTGGAAAGTGATGTAGAGCTGTCATGCAGTGCAGTTATTTTCCAGCAAAGACTTAATTTGGTTCTTAGTCCTCCAGAGCCGCACAGCATGTGCACAAAGAAAGGCCACCTTCCCTCCTCCTTGAAAGACTCGCACACAAGTTCCACAAATGGCAAAATAGTTTTCTCAGTTTGTCATTTCCTCTTTCCTCCCCTCTCTTGCCCTTGCCCCACCCGTCCCACTTTCAGGGAAAAGAGTGTGAACGGGAGCGAGCGAAAGTGAGCCGATAATGCATGTTGACTGACTCGGTACCTTTCCAGTCCCTGTCTGGCACCCACTTTTTATGAGAGCAAATAACAGTTGGTAGATCATTTCCCTGTGTGGGGGGGGGGGATAAAAGCAGTAAAACCAAGACACAAGAGGGGCTGACACTTGAACTACGGATTGGAGCGTTTGTTAGAAAGCATAATATAAAAAGTTGAAGCCAAACGGATGAGAGAGAACGGTGCAAAATCATATCCACAGCACGAGGACAAGGCCGTAGTTATTGTAAAATTGTACATTTGTGCAATCTTTTTGTTTTTTAATTAAATATGTATCCCCTTTTCATTCATTCTGCAGTGGGATCCGCCGTCCTGTTAGTCCATGAACGAGGCAATCGTCTGTAACAGCAGGACAGTCTAAATAAAGTCAATTAAAATGTGGTCTGAAGCCTGATCATAAACATGCTGCCGGATTCGGTTTCGTGTTTCTAGCTGAGTTGGACCAGAGAATATTCAATCAAAACAGATCGTGATGCTGTTTTGCCCTCATTGCTCTCGGTGAAGTTTGATAGAAGTGATGGTCATGGAATAACTTGCAAAACTTCCTCCATCTTAATGATCTAGTCCCATTAAAGGAATTTAAGGCCATGTTAAAATGCCATGTAATTCAAAAATGCAACCGCCACATGTGACCTGTTCCTTTCCTCTGTGTGATTTTGTCTATGCTGTACTTCTGTTCAAATTGTACCTGGGGTGCCGTCTTGGCCAGGTCTCCCTTGGAAAAGAGATTTCAATCTCAAGGGACTTCCTGATTAAATAAAGGATAAATAAAATCTAATGTCACATTTTATTATGAGTGAGCACTTCCCACAGTTTAAAAAAAATAAAAATAAAAAGCTTTTTCCATCCTACATTGCTTGAAAGGAGATAACTAGAGTAGTAGGCGAGCCAGCTTTTTAAAAGTGGCGTAATTTGTTTTTAAAGCGCCCATATTCAGGTTCATAATTGTATTTTGAGGTTGTACCAGAACAAAAAAACACCATGGTTTTGTTTTACTTCACATGGCTGCAGCTCCTCTTTTCCCCCTGTGTGTTGAGCTCTCTGTTTTAGCTACAGAGTGAGGCCTCTCATTTCTATCCCATCTTTGTTGGAAGTTGCACATGAGCAACACTACTAGCTAGAAGCTAGCCCTGTTAGCGGTTAGATACCTCATTCCCAATGGCAAAACGCATGAGTTCACCCTAATCTACAAAAGAAATTGTATAGAACTTATAGGGCGATGTCGCGATATGAGACTAGGTATCGTCTTAGATTTTGGATCTATAGTATAAATAAGTGTTGTCTTTACCTGGTTTTACAGGCTGTATTACAGTAAAGTGATATTTTTAGTTCCAGCTGTTCTATTATTTACCCTTTACCCACTAAGTCATTAAATCATTTCTAGAGAATATTTATCAAAAATCTCATTGTGTAAATAACATTTTCTTAAAGCACCAATAGTTAACCATACAATATTGTGGCGACATCGAGGTTTTTGCTCAAGAATATTTGATTTTCTCTCTATCGTCCCTCGTCAGGTATTTCATGCAAAGTTGGAAGTGCGCCCTCATTTAGAAGAAGTCTCCCGGCTAATCCTGCCTTGTACTGACTGTAATTGGAGAAACCGCTAGGTGGCCGAGGTGGTATTAGCTAAAGTGGTTAGCTCACACCAAATGTTTCGGCAGATGACGTAGACGGCCCTGCCGATTTTGAACAGCTCACCTGGAGGCTGAAGGCAGAAGACCTTAAGAAACCGGATCTCGCTCGAAACACCATGGATGGGTTTTGTTCTTAGATTAGATTATACTTTATTTATCCCACAACGGGGAAATTTTCTTATTACAGCAGCAGCAAACAACACACAAACAAGTAAACACACAAGAAATACAGACAAACAATAGACAATAATTATATGGTAGACTGAAAGTAAGCAAAATGGCGTCAAATAAAGGTATTTTGAAGTGCGGCCATGATACAAGAAAGAAACAATATTGCGGTGTAAGTGACGTTAAAATTAAATTGAATGTGTAATTAGAGTAATAAAGCAAAAGTCGGTAGCACAATATAAATTATATTAACTTGTGACCAAGTTTGTCTGGATATGAAACACCAGAGACACAAAATAACACCCCAAATCCAAGAAAAAGCCATTTATTTTCATAATATGGGCACTTAAATTAAGTGATGTGCGGTGAATCCATTTCATGCCTTGGAAGAGTCGTTCATTTGAAAAAAAGAACTGATACATATTTAAAGTGTTAACTTGAGAATGTAATTTACATACGCAAGTCTGGAGCAGTCGATGCAGGGGAAACGAGGCTGGTGTTAGCCGGTCATGGGGTGAGGGGATGGGAGGCAGTTGGTGCGAGGACGGTGTTATTGACTTTTTCTTGTAAATCAATTAATATTCCTGTAATGGAGCAGTGGCCACAGCACAGCTGGTTTATAGGTTGCCTTCAGCCGGAGCAGGAGGCTTTGCCTGTACGTGGCCATGCTTTCAGGGTTTTCCTTACCATTGTAATTTTTAGGTGCAGCACCCGAGCCGGTTTGGGCAGCCGGTATAGCTGAATGAATGTTAAATCCACGTGACTAAACTAAAATACTTCCCTCCATCTAATGGTTGTAGTCGGTCCCCCGGGGACTTCTTTTGACTTTGAGCTTGTTGAGGGTTGGTTGTTATCTGCATTCCTAGTCTATATCTGGCTCCGTTGCCAATGGAAATTCTGACGAATATCCGTTGTTTTGGCATTTAAAACTCTGGTGGATTCTTGAGGACTATGGTTACCTGGTCCCCCAGATCTCTGCAGGGTAAATCCAGACGGCTAGCCAGACTATCTTTCCTATCAGAGTTTTCTCTTGCACGACTAAAACTACTTTTCAACGTACACGTTCCACCAAAACAAGTTCCTTTCCGAGACTATTTTGCCGCGGCACCACAGCTTTTCCCAGATCTTTCCCAGAGCTTAGCGCCACCCAAGCCAATTGTGATTGTTTTGTTTTTTTTAAGAAATGCCAATAAACCAGAACATGTTTTTCTCCCATCCCAGAATGCTGTGTGGACTCGCCAGACCCTCCTCTGCAGCGCCGTGGTGGAGGAGGGTCTGGCAATGCGAGGCTACTGCTTTCCAAACATTTTAGTTACACAGTTAACACAGATGACAATGCTACTAAATGTCTTATTTTTTATTTATTTATTTTTTAATTGAAAAACCTTTTCTTACCCTAAACCCTGTGCCTCAATATGTGCCTCGAAGTCTTTTATAAAGCTGGGGGAAACACTGGCTTTGATAGTGGTTGTCTCGACTCAGGGAGAGTAATGGAAAGGAATAAGAGGGAGTCTGACGGATGGATGGATGCTTCCTCTTGGGGGGGGGGATTGTTGGGTCTTTGTACATTAGAATGTGGTCTAGACCAGTGTTTCTCAAATGGTACCCCCTGCAGTCCTCCAAAGTACCCCTAGGGGTACACTTACCCCCATTTGAGAGTAGGGGTACTTTGGAGGACTGCAGGGGGTACGTGACAATGCTTTTCAGTTAGAAGGCGTGTTTTTGGCCCCAGCGTCTCCTTCCAGGCAGCAATGGTTGGGTTTAGGGTTAGACGCCTGAAGGCAACGTTGGAAGCAAAAAACACCATTGCGCTTAGAAGGCTTTTTTGTTGTTGCTTGTTTTGACCTCTTTTTGCTGATCTTCCTTTTTCTACGGTCTTTTGTTTTGTTTTTTTCAGTTTTTGTCACTTTTTTCAAAGTTTGTTGCTTATTTTTTTATTTTTTTGTCGCCCTAGTGTTGCCTTCCTTCTTTCTACTGTGGTTTTTATTAAAATTTTCAACTTATTTTTGACTTCCTTCTTTCTACCGTCTTTTTAAAATTTTTTATAAGGTTTTATTTAATTATTTTGTAAGTTTTTGTCTCTTATTAGCATTGAACGTTTTCCAGGTACAAGGCTGTATTCTAGTAAATCTATCGCTGACATCGCTGTATTGTTCCTCTTTATGTACTCCCCCGTACCAATTATTCGCGCTGTGTAGAGGGTACATGGCTAAAACACTGTTCAAAGGAAGGGGGGTAAATTATTGAAAAAAGCTTGAACCACTGGTCTAGACTGTAGAGTCTCCTGAGATAAGTCCTGCTGTGATTTGACACTAAAATAAATGGCATTGTGGCTCTTCCCTTTTCCTCTCCTGGTTCCTCCTCCACCTCTTTCTCAGAGTCCGGGCCACTGCATCACTTCCTGTCAGAAAACCGCATGCTGGTCTTTGGGATGAGGTTGTTTTCTAAAGCTGGCCTGTGTTCCCCGGTTTCCTCGGTTCCTCTTTCAAGAGTGTGGTCGCGTTGACGGCAGGGCTGCATTTAGGGCTGGGCAATATATTGAAGTATTGATATGAGACTAGATATCGTCTTAGATTTTGGCTTTATCGTAATGTGGTACGTAGTGTCTCTACATGGTTTACAGTATGTCTATGCATTAAATCATTTATTAAAAATCTCATTGTGTAAATAATTTTGTTAAAGCACCAGTAGTTAACCATACAATATCGTTGCAATATCGACATCAAGGTATTTGGTCAAGAATATCGTGAGAGAGAGAGATAGATAGATAGATAGATAGATAGATATATATATATATCTTCTCTATATTGCCCGGCCTCAGCTGCAACTGATAATTGTCCTTGTTGATTAATCGGACTATTTTCTCTATGCATTGGTTAGATGTTTGGTTAAAAAATGGAAAATCGTCAATCAATGTTTGTCAAAGGCCAACGTGACGTCCTCAAATGTCTCGTTTTGTCCACAACTCGAAGATATTCATTGTACTGTTGTAGAGAGAAGAAACTAGAAGATATTCTCATTTAAGAAGCTGCAATCAGAAAATTCGTAGTCATTTTATTTTCTCTATTTTATAAAAAATGACTAAATAGTTGGCAATTCACTTAAAAGTTAATAAGGAATCCGTTAATTTTCGACGCTGTAGTTGACAGGACACTGCAAACTGCTCACTTCATTTGGGCTTTTAGAATATAATCTCTCTGTCAGCGTTCATAAAGTTCAAGGATTTTCGCCAAGGGTTGGTTTCGGGATGACTGTGTTTTCTACCCACTGCCATGTATTCAATTAATGCGTAATCCTTGTCATGGTCATCTAGACCAGCTAATCATCGTAAATGGATCTCGACAGAATAGATAGGGAACGCTTTCACAGCCAAGTGACGAGGCTTTAGAGAAACGTTAATTCTTACAGGATTATGGAGGACTTGGCAGGGCGGCAGCAGGAACATGAGCCAAGGTGTGTGGGTGTGGGGGGGTGATGAGTGCCAATGCACACCTGTTTAATCTCAAAGTGAAGTCAACATCCATGTCTTCCTATAAACCGCCAAGTCTCCGCAAGGGAAGGGCCCAAGTCTACAATTGTCTGAGGGTTGGTCTTCATCCCTCCTTTTTCTCTACTTTCTATATAGAACAGCGCTTGTCAAACTAGAATAGCTGTTGAGAGTATTTTAGTCCTCATGCTACTCTCTGGAGAGGTAGTTTAAAGTGTGTCACCGAGTTATCTGTGGCAAGCATGTGAGTCAGATTTCAACAGACTTTACTACGCATAGTGTCCAAATTACAGCTGAAATGCTTAGATGATTGTCAGAAAATGAATAGGCAATATATTGATGATCATAAGTCATTTTTCAAGCAACAATACTGAACAATTCTTAGTTTTAAATTTTCTTTGTCTGTGTGATAGTGAGCTAATTATCTCAAGGATGAATTTCTTTTTTTTTTACGCTTTTCAAAGTAGAGCTGGGAAATATATCGATATTATATCGATATTATGATATAAAACTAGATGTTGTCTTAGATTTTGGATATTGTAATATGACATAAGTGTCTTTTCCTGGTTTTAAAGGCTGCATTACAGTAAAGTGATGTCATTTTCTGAACTCACCAGACTGTTGTAACTGTTCTATTATTGGCCTTTACCCCCTTAGTCATATATCGACATTACCGATGATTATTTATCTGAAAGCTCATTGTGTAAATATTTTGTGAAAACGTCAAGTGTCAACGCAACAATATCGTTGCGGTATCGAGATATTTGGTCAAAAATATCATGATATTTGATTTTCTCCATATCGCCCAGCCCTATTTCAAAGTGTTTCCTGACTTTTTAAACGATGAATCTCAAATGATCGTCAGATTAATTGATAATGAAAAGAACTGTTATTTGTAATGCAGTTTGACGGCAGCAATAGATGGTGTCTATATTTGTTAAGTGTTTTTGAGATGCCGGTTTTATTGCAGCCAACATGGCTCCCCACATCTTAGTGTAATTGTAAAACATTGCAAGCTTAAGCAACACCAGAGCTTTGGGCGTGTTCAGCCTGTTCTGTTTCTACTTCTTGTTTTTGCCAAACAACAAAGCCATGTGTAATCAGTCATGGCTCCTAATCAACCCTGCATGGGGCCAAGTGATCCAAGCGTACTGGAGCAACTAACAGACAAGTTTATATTAAAGCAGCCTGCAAGCGTTCAGGCACACACATAAAAAAAAGGGACTGAGCGCTCAGATCTGTTCGATCTATGGAGCTTTGGGCGTGATACTGATCTCCCCTGAGTGACTCTTCACATCACGCATGACCTGCTGATGTGAGAGAGAATAAGGGGAGGAAACGGGAAGGAAAAGCCAGAGAATAGGTCTGAGAGAGATGTAAGGAGGGAGGCATAGAGGACAGAAATTTGTGGAATGCCATTGCTTGCCGTCTCTCCCTGATGATAAAGGATGAGTATGGGAGGAATGTGACCCTGAAAAGACTTGGATAAACAGAAGGGGTTGGGTGGGGGTGTGTGTGTGTGTGTGTGTGTGTGGGGGGGGTATTAGGACTCTGGAGAGAGCCAGAGCAGGGTGGCTGTAGGCAGAGGAGGCACCATGGAGCCAGCTGAGAGGTAAAGCAGGGCTAATTTCCCCCCATGTTCTGTTAGAGGCTGGGTCAGTACCCGCAAGATGAGTTTGGAGGCGGGTTGAGCGGTGACGGACGTCAGCTGTAGTGCAGCCTGACAGAGTGTTGATAGAGGATGGAGGGAGGCAGGGGTCATGAGAAGAATGGCTCTCCCTCTGCTTTCTCACAGATCAGGGTTAACGTGCTGGAACATACGGGACCGGCATAACTCGTTAAACGCTGCAACCTCTGAGTCTCAAGGGTCTGCCCCCATCTTTTCAGTACAGATGAAGGAATGTGGTATTTATTTATTTTTGTGCTATTTTTTATTGTGATTGTTGTCAGTAGAGCTTGATCGGACAGGCCTAAAGCATGTTTTTTCTTTTTTTTTTATATTAAGTGTAAAACACCCTGCTCGGTAAAGTATCTTTAATCACAATTTTTAAAATGGAAAACAATCTCAGATTGTGTTTTAAAGTTTTTTTTTAGGGTCCCAAATATCTGTATCAAACTCACAAAAATTCAATTTCAGTCCGGCAATAGTCAAAAGTATCAATTAGTACAAATAGCCAGTAACTTTAAAGGAACTAAAGACTACGTTTGAGCTATAAGGTCCCTTCAAAGTTGAGTAGAATACAAAGTTAGTTCAAAATGAAAGTCAGTCATTACGCCAGGGAAATGCATCTTCTACTTATAAGATCAATCTTTTGACCCCAGTTGTTGAAATGCACCAATAAATATAAATAATCTTCTGCACTGCTGTCTACAAGCAGTGTTTTCTGAGGATTGAGAACCAGAACGTCGTCCCATTGGACAACATTGCGATCCAAAAATACTCTCCCAGACCTAACACTTCCAGCTAATTGTATTCCAGACACAATGATAGATTACATTGGGCTGGACCTGCCCTCTACTGTGATTTCCATAGTGTTTGCATATTAGCAACACAGTGAGCCCCTGTAGCACGCCCGTGTCAAACCCGCGGCCCGGGGGCCAAACCTGGTCCCATCGCAAATTTTGAGCTTTGTTGTGCGCCAAACCAAAAAGACAGGAAACGGTTCACGCAACACTCAAAGTGGAATTTGGCAGATTTTCTGACTTTAACACTTCTACAGATTTATAAAGAACCAGAGTTTTCATTTTCAGGATGTGAAACAGGTTGTTGTTGTTGTTGTTGTTGTTGTTTAAAAAAAAGTTGTTTTGTTTGATTAGCTCAACTCTATGATGGCTATGGGTTTATTTTTTTTATTTTTTTAAGGGCTTTATGGCGACCAAACTGCTACATGAGACTATGCAACACCATCACTAACGTGGACGTTGTAGAGTGTCCTCTGGTGGACAGACTATGCAACGCCATCACTAACAGGGACGTTGTAGAGTGTCCTCTGGTGGACAGACTATGCAACGCCATCACTAACGTGGACGTTGTAGAGTGTCCTCTGGTGGACAGACTATGCAACGCCATCACTAACGGGGACGTTGTAGAGGGTCCTCTGGTGGACAGACTATGCAACGCCATCACTAACGGGGACGTTGTAGAGCGTCCTCTGGTGGACAGACTATGCAACGCCATCACTAACGGGGACGTTGTAGAGGGTCCTCTGGTGGACAGACTATGCAACGCCATCACTAACGGGACGTTGTAGAGGGTCCTCTGGTGGACAGACTATGCAACGCCATCACTAACGGGACGTTGTAGAGGGTCCTCTGGTGGACAGACTATGCAACGCCATCACTAACGGGACGTTGTAGAGCGTCCTCTGGTGGACAGACTATGCAACGCCATCACTAACGGGACGTTGTAGAGCGTCCTCTGGTGGACAGACTATGCAACGCCATCACTAACGGGACGTTGTAGAGCGTCCTCTGGTGGACAGACTATGCAACGCCATCACTAACTGGGACAGCGTCCTCTGGTGGACAGACTATGCAACGCCATCACTAACAGGGACGTTGTAGAGCGTCCTCTGGTGGACAGACTATGCAACGCCATCACTAACAGGGACGTTGTAGAGCGTCCTCTGGTGGACAGACTATGCAACGCCATCACTAACAGGGACGTTGTAGAGCGTCCTCTGGTGGACAGACTATGCAACGCCATCACTAACGGGGACGTTGTAGAGCGTCCTCTGGTGGACAGACTATGCAACGCCATCACCAACAGGGACGTTGTAGAGCGTCCTCTGGTGGACAGACTATCCAACGCCAACACTCATAACATGGTTGACCGTCCGTTTTTATTTTTAAAATATTCATCAGAGTCATCTATTTGACATTATAAATGATTCTTCAGTTTTTATGTCTGCCCCAAAACCCAAAGATAATTAGCTCACTATCACACAGACAAAGAATATTTAAAACTAAGAATTGTTCGGTATTTTGCTTCAAAAATGACTTATGATTATCAATATTTTCTATGAATTATAATCGGCCCACCCATATACCGGTCGGGTTCTAGCCCTTAGTGAAGTTGAGCCCTGCTCTATAGGGCAGCTCTCGGTTTTCCCGCTGCAGGTCAGGGGACGGCAAGATAGGCTAGCGGCGTGGGGGCTGCTGGGAAAAGGGTGTCATGCTCCTGCTGTGTCAGAACGGTAATTTAAGTGAAGTCTGGGGCCGCAGTGTCAGGGAAAGCACCTGCATGTTCAGTTAATTGCCCCGGGTGTATTTGCTCTTCCTTCAGTTGGGCAGGTAGGCCCTTCTTTTTCCTCAATACTGGTCAAACTTGTCTTGTCACTTTCTCTATTTGGGTTTAACTGCCGCACTCGCTGTCAACAACATGTTTCTGTGAGCTTTCAGAGGCGTGTTAAGGCAAGAACAATGCGCACAGCTCGGCGTATATACAAAATATTGTTTATATTCGGCAGTGTAGTTATGTTGGGAAATGTCAGTTTTGGTTCACTGCACGTTATGGCAGCAACTAATATTATTTTCATCATAGATGAAGATAATAATCTGTTTGTGTTCTTGATTAATGGATAAATTGTTTTGAATATCAGAAAATGGTGAAAAATGTGGATCAGTGTTTCCCAACAACAAGCTGCAGCTGTGCTGCAAGCTTTATGGAAAACTTAAATTAGTTTGACAGTCAGCCTCGCTCTTCCATCAGCTCATCGCTCCTTGCAACACATTGAGAAACGAATAGTTTGAGGATGTCCTCCTAGTGTATAACCAATGCAGTTGTTACCGCACACGTTGACTTTTTAACGTTTGTAGAAGCTTGTTGGCAAGTTTTCTTCCTGTTCAAACACAGACCACTGGGGTGATAATAAAAAAAAGAGACTTAAAAAGAGATAAGAGGCTGCCAAGAGAGTGAGTGACCAAGACAAACCAAACTTTATTTATTAATTGTTTCAATGCGGTTATGTGCTAAATCAGGAAAATAAACCAATAAACACCCAACAGATCATCAGTACTCTTGAGAATGCTTGAAACCGTAAATTGCAAATTTGACGACTCTGTGGTGTTCTCAAACAAAACTTCCCTTGATCCTTTTATCTTTATGGTTTCTCTGGAACAGGAATGCACAAAAGGGACTTTTGTTTCCTGACTTGGTTACTGGGTTTAGTCCCTGAAACTATTTGCCTGATAAGGGCCACAAGACATGCAGCAGAGGTTTACCCTTTGTGTCCAAGATCACCCACAATCAACTCCCCTCCTCCCTCTGAGCAGATACTCGACCAACCAGTAGGAACAACAACAAAGGCGTGCTCCCTCGCAGGCTTCCCACCAGCAGAAAAAACAGTTTGCTGGGAGATCTGCTCGTAGATCAGCTTCTTAACAATCCCTGTGACTCTCCTCTGTCACCCGGATGGCCCAGCAGCTGGAAAATTGGATTAATTGTTCACAGCAATTTGCCAAAAAAGAAACACGGAGCCTCGTTTTGACATGGTTGTCCAAGTCGACCCGACCCTGTCTTGAGCAGACTCTTCCTGTTGAACAACCCGACAGTGGTGACCTTTTGCATTCCTCCGAGATAGTGTGGCGACGGTCTGGTCCTGTCAATGAAACACAACCTTTTTTTTTCGGCCAGATGATATTCAAGATGTGCAACAACTCATGCTTAGAATTGTTTTTACTGTAATGTTGGATAACAAAGCTTTAAGTGATGATTAGGAAGACCCATGGGCAGCAGCATGTCTGGTTTGATGACCCACTTTCACACACTTTTGTAGTCCTGTATGTACAATGAGACACAGTTGAAAAACAGAAAGAAAACAAAAGTTGAAAAAATAGGAAGGCAAACTGTAACAGTGGTTGCATTACAACCAATAAGTCAAATAATCGACTAAGAGGGAGTCCGTCGTTTGGTCTTAGTCAACTAAGATTTCTTTAGTCTTATTTATTTTATCTTTTTTTATGCTATTTCATGCTAAATGACTTATTTCCAAGAAACTATAAGCACCTCTCTGGTAAACACAAGATTTAAACTGGTGATTTTGCATGGTTCTTTGTGGTGAAACCCAGTTTTACAGATCTGTCCATTGAATCAACTTATCAACTAGTGGACAAAATTAAGTGTTTCTCAACTAATCATTTCTTAGATTAAGGACAGCCCCAGTGAATTAATAATTAATCTGTTTCATATTTTTGGTAGTTTGATGTCTGAATTTTTGACCCCTCTCCATGATTTCCTTAATTTCCCATCAATAATCTCTCTCTCTCTCTCTCTCTCTCTAACAGCTACCATGTCGGCCGCAGACAAGTTCCTGTACGTGGACCGCAATGTGGTCAACAACCCACTGGCGCAGGCGGACTGGGCCACCAAGAAGCTGGTGTGGGTGCCCTCTGAGCGCCTGGGCTTCGAGGCTGGCTCGGTGAAGGAGGAGCGCGGCGACGAGTGCGTCGTCGAGCTGGCAGACTCGGGGAAGAAGATCAAGGTGAACAAGGATGACATCCAGAAGATGAACCCGCCCAAGTTCAGCAAGGTGGAGGACATGGCGGAGCTCACCTGCCTGAACGAGGCCTCTGTGCTGCACAACCTGAAGGAGAGATACTACTCTGGTCTCATATATGTGAGTATGAAGCCGTCATGCACGCAGATGGACTCGAACCAAGCATTGAGTCATACATTGTACCTCATTTTGCTTAAGTATGTAGCAGTGATGCATGGGCCTCACTTTAGTTTCCTTCCCAGTCTCTCAATTGTAAAATAAATATAGCCTAGAATCTATTTCTTAACTGCTAGGTATCTTGGGCTTTCAGCAGGGCAAGTACAAAGTGCTCGCCTTTGGCCTGTCTCTCTTAACTCACTGGCAAGTGATTGCATGGTCAATATGCATAGGTAATAAGTCACATGACAGACCATGTTGCGCAGAGGAAATCTCACGTCAAAAGACTACGCAATAAAAGAACAAAATAACGATAAACAAGCAGAAAAATATACATACAAAACATCATTAAACTTCCTAATCTTTAGGCAGAGCAGCCTAGCCCGTCATTCATCAGGGCAAAAGATTATCAGAATAACTATGTCCCATTGGCATTTTCCTTTTCATTGTTATGAAATCCCTGCTGGCTTCTCAAACAATCTGCCATGGCCAGTCTCCAAACCAACCTATCTCCCTACCCAACCTCCTAATTATCTCATTAAGCCCCATTGTTAAAGACAACCCATTGTGTGCATATTGTCATTGCAGTGTACAATCTACTCAGATTCTAATGGCTTGCAGGGGTTTCTCTTTTGTTAGCCCCAACCCTTCTCTGTGTGTTTGGCGTTATCTTGTAAACAGGAAGCTGCAGGGAACAATGCAATCCAGCACATGAGAGATGTGAAGGAGGGAGGGGGTGTCCAGTTTTTACAGTGATGGATATGGATATATTACTTACCCCATAATGTATGTTATGTATCCCCATGTGGTGGGCTGGGAGTGATTTGCTCTCTTTGACTCTGTGGTGTGTGTGACCCGGTCAGATCAACACAGCCTGTCCCCTCCCTCGCTCCCTCCAGAGACCCAGGCTACGCTTGGTTAGCGTGGTGCCTCCAGGCTCTGTAGACTTTAGATAGACCGTTTCTCAGGGGAGAGCGGGTGTACAACAGCGGGAGAGATGCCTGGTACAGACCTGCTGGGAGGGCAGCACAGGAATGCAGCACATAGAAAAAAACAATATCTGACGTTATGGTAGGAGGAGAACGAGTCCAGATAAAGAAAAGATTTAGTGGAGTTTATAGAAAGGAAAGGGTTTTAATGTTCAACGCAGAAAAGATAATACCACCATGTCCTGAGATATGACTTAGCTAACCTGTAAAGTACTTTTACAAACATAAATCATCAGTTTGAATCTGCAGCAGGGTGGGGTCGAGATTACATAATGTGTGAGGGAAACCAATCAGAGTTCATGAGAAACTTCCAGCTCCTTCCCGATGGGGGATGGGACGGCCTTAGTATTGAATCAGTGCCAAGTATAACTTCTCTATTTTTTTTTTTATTAGATAAGCAAACTTTTTGGGAAGAACTATACAACATAGCATATAATTGCTGTAGTGCAGAAACCTTATGTATGTCCATATTTTATCATAAAAAAAAAAATAAAAAAAAAAAACAGACACTCAGCTTTGTCTGAGGTAAGTGGCCCAAAAATGTTTTTCAAATTGGCCTTTTTTCTATTTTTTTTTTAAACAGTTTAGGACATGCAAGGTTTCCCCTGACAGTGATGATATAAATGACTAGTTTCCCAGTCCACGGTCCTGATTCTGCTCTGCACACTTAATGGAGACTTGCAAATCTCCTTCATGGTATTTCCCATGTCCTGTCTGTAGGACAACCAAAACCCTCCTCTCCCACCGGTACCTTCACTTCTTCTTATCCCATGTTCAAGTGCAGCTTTTCCTTTGAACGCAACGCCTCTCATCTGTCCTGCAGACATACTCTGGGCTCTTCTGTGTCGTCATAAACCCCTACAAGAACCTGCCCATCTACTCAGAGGAGATTGTTGAAATGTACAAGGGCAAGAAGAGGCATGAAATGCCGCCTCATATCTACGCCATCACCGACACAGCTTACAGAAGCATGATGCAGGGTAAGTCCCTCCCCCTCTGTAAAACTGTCATGACTATTGCTTGAGAACATCATAAGGAAATAATGCAGTAGAATTCAAATCTGCTGCTACATAACGCCTTTTTTGCTTTGATTCACACCTTTTGGAATGTGGGTCAATGTCAATGATGCTGCTGTTCTCAGAGTAGTACACAGCGCTATAAACTGTGAGGCCCCCATAAAAGAATAGGTTGTATGCATACATACTTCAATATAGACAGTTGATTTGTGTTAGTACTCTCTCTGAAACATTATAGCAGGGCATGGGAGTTTGTCCCTTCACATGGAAGACAACAGACAATCAGTGGTTAGCCTGTCTGCCTCACAGCAAGTGGCCTTGACCAACTGCCACTCGGCTTGTTTGAAAGCATGAAGTCTCTGTCTGTCTGTCTGTCTGTCTGTCTGTCTGTCATGGGTGGGCCAAATTCTCTGGGCAGGGAAATGGGAGGTAACCTTGCCCCTCATGACCTCATAAGGGGAAGATTCCACATCAGCCCATCTGAGCTTTCATTTTCTCAAAGGCAGAGCAGGATACCCAGGGCTCGGTTTACACCTATCACCATTTCTACCCACTGGGGGACCCTAGGCAGGCTGGGGGAACTCATATTAATGTTAAAAAACCTCATAAAGTGACATTTTCATGCCATGGGACCTTTTTTAAGACTGATAAAACTAGTTAACAATGATTATGTTATGTCCTCTTAAGTGCTGCTCTTACTTTGGCATATGTCCTCTTGTTTTGTGGCTTTCATCCTTATGAATCAACATGTATTTATAAAGCCTTTTACCTCAACCAGCATGTGTCCAAAGTGAGGATACATAAAAGCAGAAGGAAGAAAGGAAAATGTAACGGTGCTATCCTTAACACTTTACCTAAAGATACAGTGGCTTGAGTCATTTACAGCAAAAGCTGTACATTACAAGTAACAATTGGTATTTCCTGCAGGGCTGTTGTGTTTTATTTAGTCCACGTCCTGTAAGTGCCCCATTTTAGCCCCGGTATCCTGATGTGTTCTGTCATGCACACCTCCCCATAGAAACAGCGCCTCCCCCCCCCTCTGTCCCATTTGTGCTCTTTTCCCCCGTATTTGACTCCAGCAAAGTGTTCAGACGACATTATGGGAGGAGAACGGTGATTAGCTGGTTAGTTTGAAACCGAGCAGCATCGCTTTCCAGTCACAGGAAGCCGGATATTGATTTCCTGTCGGTGGATAATGCACTTCCTGTTGTACCGACTACAAAACTGTATGCACTGTGGTGATAACATATGCTCATTTAGAACATGCAGCATAGTTGATCTGCAAAGGCTGCGTAATCCAACATTTGTACATCTTTTCTGCAGATCGTGAAGACCAGTCCATTCTTTGCACGTGAGTTACAAATGTCCAACTAGGTCACCTAGCATGTTAGACTAGCAATACTTCTATTAACATTCATTTCATTGTTTTGTCTGTCACTCTTTTGTGTCCTTCTCTAAGTGATTTGTTTTGACTCTCTCATTTCTCTCCGTTTGTCTGGCAGAGGCGAGTCTGGTGCCGGTAAGACGGAGAACACCAAGAAGGTCATCCAGTATCTGGCTCACGTGGCCTCCTCTCACAAGACCAAGAAAGATCAGGTCAGTCGTGCCTCTGATCCACACAGTTCACCCCTCAACCTTCCCCTCCCATTACTCTTTCACATCCTCCAGTCACACCTTTTTTTATCATTTCAATTTACTCCCTTCATCACTCACTTCATTCCCTGCTGTTGATTTTTATCTGAATTATTTTCATTATTTTCCTTCCAGTGCTTTCATCTTCCAGGAACAACATTTTCTTACACACTTGAGGTGTGTGTGTGTGTGTGTGTGTGTGTGTGTGTGTGTGTGTGTGTGTGTGTGTGTGTGTGTGTGTGTGTGTGTGTGTGTGTGTGTGTGTGTGTGTGTGTGTGTGTGTGTGTGTGTGTGTGTGTGTGTGTGTGTGTGTGTGTGTGTGTGTGTGTGTGTGTGTGTGTGTGTGTGTGTGTGTGTGTGTGTGTGTGTGTGTGTGTGTGTGTGTGTGTGTGTGTGTGTGTGTGTGTGTGTGTGTGTGTGTGTGTGTGTGTGTGTGTGTGTGTGTGTGTGTGTCCTTAAAAATCCTTAATCGGTCGGGCTCCAATTGTTAATCCATCATCACATTGTTGTGTATTCAAACCGCTTGTTTTCTGCAGCAGACAAACTTGTTTGTGGTACAGCCACCACAGAAAAAAGAACATTTAAAGAGAAAAGGGGGTCCTCAATCAAGATAACAGCCCTGCAGGCACAGAGAAACAGTAGTGCAGATTTTTTAAGAATTCTGGCAAGCTGACTCGTAACATAGACCAGAGGCCTCACTGCTTCTTCTCAGAAATCAAACTACCATCGAGCAGTCGAGCATTACAGCCAGACTTCGCTGGAAAACGTGCACTACTGTTATCTGGCCTGCTGGCTTCATGATAGATGCTGAAAGCAACATAGAGGGGTTTGATGAAAACCACATCTATCATATCTTTTTTTTGAGGTTGTATTTCTCTTTTCCCATCAACAGAACAGCTCGATCCTGTCACATGTGAGTTAACTCTCTCCCTCCATTCGCTCTTCCTCCCCCCCTGCTTTCTGTCCTCACCTTCCTCCTCGGTCCCCACTCCTCATCCTCCCTCTCTTTCTCCTTGCTGGAGCGCACTTTTTGTGGGAGTCACTTTGTATTAAGGGCAGAGGTGACTAGTCTTGCCAGCCAATAGGAAATAGGGAGGAAGGTTTTTTTGGCAGGTCAGTGGCAGCCGTGTGTGTTCCTGTGAAGAATTCAGCCAGACAATAGTAGGATAAGGGGGAGGAGTCTTTGCTACAACAACAAAAAACTGCAATTCTTTTGGTCTGATGTATTTACAGATTTGTCTGGTTGAATTTTTCCTCATTTATATCGCTACTCTGTGCGTGCATCTGAGTCCGAAGTTTGACTGCTTTTTGTTTTGCGCCAAGATTTTTGCTTCTCCGCAGAATAGGTTTTTTATTTATCAAGCTGTTCAGTGAAAGAACTGTAGTCCAGAATTAGATTTGCTGGGTAGTTTGAGTTGATAGTCCAGGGCCCTCAGGAAGCCCACAGGCTTCTGCAGTGTTTTCCCCTAGGCCTGTGGAAGACTTAAGTGCACTTATTTACCCGGGGGGGGATTAGGGGTCCCCCTCTTAAGGCGTTTTTTTCTTTAAAAAAAAATTAAAAAATGCAATTTTACATAATTTAGGACCATTATTATCACCATATGTGTCAAATATGTAAAAGCTAGAGCAGATAATAAATAAATAAATAAATAAATAAATAAATAACAGTCGAAAAGCTTAAAGACAAAACAACCATTAGATGTGAGAAATGTAATTTTGTTTTCATCCTCCCATTCATTCAGCTTAGGTGCTGCCCAAAAAGGCTTGGGCACTGCGCCTAGGCCTTATAATGTCAGAGGAAATCCCTGTTCAAACATTTGTACAGTAGAACGTCATTGCTTTGATTTCTTTAAACTCAACATGTACAACTTTACTCGGGAATCGGTGCAATGGTAGCCGGCAAATGCCGTTCCTTGTTTTTTTTTTTTTGCTGCATAGAAATGAGTGCTCATCAGCCAAATGGGGGAAGGAAAAAGAACTTGTGTGAAAAGTGAGGTAGCTGTGGCAAGACCATGCTGGAACGCACTAATGCTTATTAGCAAAGCATTTCTGGTGAGAATAAGTGTAAAGTAAAAAACAAGCCAGTATAGGTTGAAGAAAGACGTTTTTAGAAGCATATTGAAGCCGAAAGGGCCCCCTGTTTGTATGTATGTTTTGTTTGTATGTTTTGTGCTTGGGGTCCGCTGGATTATTCTGCTCTAGGTGATGGGTGCTGATACGGGTCACAGGGTCTCTGGGTGTTTGCAGATTCGGGCACTAACACAACATTATGTGTGTTGAAAATGCTTGGGTGCGATGTGTGCGTTTGTGTATGTTGCTGGCGGTGTGTGCATATACGGTATCCCTCCTATCATATTGTTGGACATGTTTTGTACACTTCTATGTCTGTCTCCCCCCCCCCCCCACCCTCCGACGTAAGTACATCATGGGCACATTCATTTAAAAAGACTCAAACTAATCAGTTTCTTACAATGAGTAACATTCTAGTAAATGAATAACCAGTTCTCACGATACATCCGTCTTGTTGGATCTGATTCCATGGCTGAGAACTATCCTGGTTTTACGTAAAGTGTACTTTATATTTTGCCTTGCTGTTGTCCGTATTTCCACCAGGGGGAGCTGGAGAAGCAGCTGCTGCAGGCTAACCCCATCCTAGAAGCCTTTGGAAATGCCAAGACAGTGAAAACGACAACTCCTCTCGATTTGTAAGATTTAGTGCTACGTCTTGTGATTCAGCCTGTTTTCACAGCTGGACTGTTCCACATATGTTGTTTTTTTTGTTTTTTTTTCTCTTAGGGAAAATTCATCAGGATCAACTTTGACGTCAATGGTTACATCGTCGGTGCCAATATTGAAACCTGTATCCTTGAGCTGTCTTTGCTTCTGTAGTAGTCTTTTTTTTTGGGATCGCTTTTAGAGTGTCTCACTGCAAAACACAAACTGATTTTTGAAAGTGCAGCCATGGTAGTATCAGGAAACCATGTCCTTGACCCATTGACCACTAGACTTGCTGGAGAAGTCCCGTGCCATTCGCCAAGCTAAAGATGAGAGGACCTTCCACATCTTCTACTACTTGCTCACAGGGGCCGGTGATAAATTGCGCAGTAAGCAACATATTACAAAACTCTCTGTTCAAAGACCAAGTTAGAATTTCCCAAGGATTTGCAGAGAAGTAATCAACATTTCTGTTTTCATTCTGACTCGCAGAGGCCCTTCCTGTAAAGATTTTTTAATTTTTTTGAGAACGTCTTTATTAACTTTCCAAGGGGCACATACAACATAAAAGACAGCCATTAAGTAAAGAATAAAGCCCTCCTTTTAGCCCACCCGCAACTTCTTAACAAAACAACCACAAGACAACAGAAAAGTAATTAAAAATAAATAAATAATATAAAATAAGAGAAGGTTTACACAATTGAGGCATACTCAACGTAGTCAGTCAAAGTGAGTTACTGTAGCCATTGCATGTCATCTGGAAATACACTTCGATATCTCAGACCATGCTAGACCATAGAGGCCACTCCAAAGGGTCCGTGCACCATCTTCCCCAATACAGTCCAAGAAGGGGTCCCAGATTTTGAAAAAGCATGTCTCTGAGCCAGAAGCTAATGGCTTCTAATGGGAGAAGCTCCTACACACTTCGAGTCCGTTGTGAAATCGTGGGAACAGAGTCTGAGATCCACAGAAGCAGAATGCATCTCCTTGCATTAAAGAGAAGCACCTCCAGCAGCCTTAATTTGGAGGCGTTAAGACCCATTGCTTTAGGATTTAACACCAGAATACAGCCGACAGGAGATGGTTGTTTCTTGAATATAACATCAGTTTCTTTACTTATTCTCTGTAAAGATTTTGAACTTCGCTTCTGCCATTTAACTCAATCTGACCATCCCTTTTTCTCTCAGATGAACTCCTCCTTGAAAATTACAACAACTACCGTTTCCTTTCCAACGGGAACGTTACGATTCCTGGGCAGCAGGACAAGGACCTGTTTACAGAGACGCTTGAGGCCTTTAGGATCATGAGTATCCCAGAGGAAGAGCAGATAGGTAAGGCCGATTTTAAGATCGAGTGGGACTTTGTTTACCATCTAGTATCAATCCAACCTAAAACCCTCCCATTTGTTCTTTCTGTGCAGGCCTGTTGAAGGTGGTGGCCTCCGTACTGCAGCTTGGGAACATGACCTTTAAGAAGGAGCGCCACACAGACCAGGCCTCCATGCCTGACAACACCGGTAAGTCCTAACCTGAAAGATTTGGCTAAAGCTTGGTTTAGGGTTCGGTGTTGAATCAACGCAGTGGATACGCATAGATACGGACCCTACACCGTAGCCTAGCCTCCCTAGAAATGTAACTTCACGTTGCGGCGACGCAGATCGCAACAACTGAATGGTCCGCTTGGCCATGGCTTGGTAGCATCACATTTCCATTTACACATTTCCAGCTGCTACTTCTCTGTAACCCTAGTTACGCTACCACACACTCCACTTGCATACACGCACATACCGGCTCCGCTATTTTCTAAACAGAGCCGATTTGTCTGGTAAAACTACCACCTCCTTTGATAAGTTGTTGGTGATCCTGCAGATCTTAAATGCTGTTTTCCCCTCTCCTCTTCTTCTCAATTTCTTCCTCCCGTTTCCTCTGCAACAGCTGCCCAGAAGGTGAGCCACCTCATGGGCATGAATGTCACAGACTTCACCAGGGCCATCCTGTCACCCAGGATCAAGGTGGGCAGAGACTACGTCCAGAAGGCTCAGACCCAGGAGCAAGCAGAGTTTGCTGTGGAGGCCCTGGCCAAGGCCACGTATGAGAGGATGTTCCGCTGGCTCGTCATGAGGATCAACAAAGCCCTGGACAAGACCAAGAGGCAGGGAGCCTCCTTCATTGGCATCTTGGATATCGCTGGATTTGAGATCTTTGAGGTAAACAATTGAGGCAAACTGTAAGTGACACTGTAGTATATAGCAAAATTGATCCGTATGTACAAATGTACTGTATGTTAAAGGTCCCATGACATGGTGCTCTTTGGATGCTTTTATATAGACCTTAGTGCTCCCCTAATACTGTATCTGAAGTGTCTATTATGGGACCACTAAGGTTTATATAAAAGAGACTTCACATACAGTATTAGGGGACCTCTAAGGTCTATATAAAACTGTATCTGAAGTCTCTTTTATATAGACCTTAGTGGTCCCCTAATACCATATCTGAAGCCAGTCCCACAAGGAGCTTTTTAGTATGTGCCATTTCTTCTTAGGAACTCATATTAATGTTAAAAAACCTCAAAAGTGACAATTTAATGCCATGGGACCTTTAAAATATAATCAACCTCGTGGAAGAACCCATGGCACTCGTCTCCAAGAAAGGTGATGAAACATGTTGTTTTCTTTTGTTCATTAACACTAGTTCCAAGAAGCTCTCCAATCTCCTCCCTCCTTCGGTGTATAAAAAATATCATCCATGTTATTTGTACTGTGTTGATCGTGTGTTGTTAAGCATTTTTTCTCCTGTGTCTCTCCCCAGCTGAACTCATTCGAGCAGCTGTGTATCAACTACACCAATGAGAAGCTGCAGCAGCTCTTCAACCACACCATGTTCATCCTGGAGCAGGAGGAGTACCAGAGGGAGGGCATCGAGTGGAGCTTCATTGACTTCGGCCTCGACCTGCAGCCCTGCATCGACCTTATTGAGAAACCTGTGAGTTTAAAAATCGTACTCACCTGTCGCCAAGCTTGAACTTCACCCGACGTATAAAAGGAATTACATTCATTTTAACCATGTCCCTGTTTCGTCATGGATTTGTATCTAAATGACTAATTCAGGTGTTGACCTGGCATCGGTATGTTACACAACCAAAGCCTAGCAGGATGATGTTTTTTTTCCATAATGTTGTCAGAGACTTAAAATAACTATCTGAGCCTGTGGACGTAAATTGAGGGTTGCTATTGCCCTATTGGATTACAGCATCGGTTTCATCCATTTTCAAAGACTCTTGGACACATTAGTCAGACACAAATCCATGAAAATAAAAATGTTCCTTCTTCTTTGTTCTTCCAATGTGTTGAGAACTTCAGGACCTTTCTATTTCACGCCTTAAATTGGGCCTACTCCCTTCTGTGTGCAGGCCAACCCTCCTGGTATCCTCGCTCTGCTGGATGAGGAGTGCTGGTTTCCCAAAGCCACGGACAAGAGCTTTGTGGAGAAGGTGCTCCAGGAGCAGGGCACTCACCCCAAGTTCTTTAAGCCCAAGAAACTGAAGGATGAAGCAGACTTCTCTGTCATCCATTATGCTGGCAAGGTGAGTAGTTCATTTTGATGCGTTCTTGTCAACACATTTCTCCATCCTAATTTGTCTTCCATTTATCTTTTTTTTTCCTTTCATGCATTTGTCCAGTTTTCAAACTTTATAATAATGGCTCAGAGGTCTAATGCTTTGGCTACATTGTTGTAGATTCTTGCAGTTACTTTAGTTTTTACACTCTGCAGAGCGCTGTGAAACTACAATCTATTATCTGCCGTTATCAGAGGACGCAGGTGACCGGAAACAATAAATAGAAACTTTTTAAACCAAACTATACACTCATTGACAGTCATTAGATAATTTCCTGTATATCGTAGTTTAATTCAAAAGAAATGTAGACACTTTATGATCCATTTCTGTGCATACGCACCACTTAAGTGCTGCTGTAATGCTTGGCTTCGCCAGTTTCATTGATTATAGTGGGAGTGTGGCGTTGGAACATCCGCTCTGCGTTATGCTCTGTGCAATGTAGCCGGCCTGTTAGTCAGTCTCACTTCCTGCCTGCTGTTACTCCTCAGGTGGACTACAAGGCGGACGAGTGGCTGATGAAGAACATGGACCCCTTGAATGACAACGTGGCTTCGCTGCTCAACCAGTCCACTGACAAGTTTGTCTCCGAGCTGTGGCGCGACGGTGAGTCGAGGCAGACGTTAACCTGTAACCCGGGAATCACTGCTTCCCTGGGAGCAGTGCTTGTTGTGGGAACATTTGTAATGTTTGGGTTCCTTTCTTGCATTTCATGGTGCTTTTTTTTCTCTTTTATTGTCTGGTGTGTGGACCTTTTTTTTGTTTTTTACCTTCTCAAATCCCACTTGTTGTGTCCATCCATTTCTTCCTCTGTTTGGCACCATTTCGTCTGTCATTTCTTTCTTTTACTTGGTCTCAGAGGTACAGAAATCTCAGAGAGCCTATTTTTATCAACGTTTTCCTTTTCTACACTCAAACTCAGGTGACAAGGTTTCCATTTTATTTATTTAATCCCCCCTTTACTCCTGCCATCTGTTTGAACATGCTTATTTTCTCCATCTATTTCTCCTAATGTTCAAATTTTCAATGGATGAAAAGATTATGTGAGTTGTTCCAGTGTCTTTAACCAGCGGGGGGTGTATGTGTGTGTGTCTGGTCATCTTAGGACTTGTTGCTCTATCATTGAACTCTCCTTTTCTCCCTCTGTGTAATAGTGGTGTTTGGGGACTCCTGGTGTTGGTCATGGTTACTGCAGAGATGGGTATATACTGCATGGGTTTGGTGTGTTTTATTTATTTTTATTTTTTAATCACTACAAAGATTACATGCCCACTGCAACCGCCAGAGTTTACCACCTTCCTGACACACACATACATATTTAATTTAGGTGACACACAATTTTCATTCACTCACAGAGCTACACACTAGCAGTGTTAACAGTTGAACAGCCCCCCTTTCCATGCACTGCACATAGTTGTTTTATTTTTCGTCATGGTGTGTAATCTCTCCACGCTTCACTTGCTTTTCGTGACTCCTCTCGGTCATCCCGCCCCCGATTCCCGTCAGCATTCACTCTGTGTTTTGTGTGGTGTTTCACTGGTCCTGGTGTTATGAACCGCCTCTACTTTTTCCTGGTATATGTATTGTTTTCCAAGAGGAAGTGGAGAGACAATGGTCACATTCATTCTCCCTTGTGACATGCATTTGGTTTGAGTTTGCCTGGTTAAATATTCAAATTATTAAATTAAAACCAAATCCACTAGCTTCTTACATAGTGTCTCTCTTCTCTCTCTGTTGTTTCGTCTTTCAGTGGACCGCATCGTGGGTCTGGATAAGGTGTCTGGCATGTCCGATATGCCCGGTGCCTTTAAGACCCGCAAGGGCATGTTCCGCACAGTGGGCCAGCTGTACAAAGAGCAGCTGTCCAAGCTCATGGCCACGTTGAGGAACACAAACCCCAACTTTGTCCGTTGCATCATCCCTAACCACGAGAAAAAGGTACCGGAGAAATGCATCTATTTATCTGTATCATCTATTAGGATCTTTCTCAGAGGAACAAAAACCTCCTAAACCTGCTGAGTTACTAGTTTTCTTCTTGAGTTTTGTCCCATAGTTCCTAGAACTTATTTTTTTTAATTGCTATAGACCCAATCACAGTGTTTGTGTACAATAACTTCAAGGTAGGTCAAACCTCCGTCTTTAACAATATTTCTTGTAAAATAATAGGGGGGGGGAGAGAATCACCAGACGCCTCCCGATGATATCATAACGATACTCATGCCACGATACGATATTTTTATCGATTTTAAACATATTGCAATATTCCACAATATATTGCAATTTATTACTTTTTTTTCCAACTTCTGTTCCCCGATTTCAAATGACGTCCCCAAAAGGAAACTTTGTCAACATCTGTTTTATCTAAAAAATAAAAAAAATAAAAAATATTCAGTTTTTTCACATCAGTTCCATTTTATTGCTGCAAAAAAGGGATTGTCAAGCAGACAAATTGACCAACACACACATAATAAAATATTGATATTTGGCACCTGTGTGTCAATACAGTATTGCCACTGAAAATATCGCGATACTATGCTGTATCGATTTTTATTTTATTTTTTTTCCCCACCCCTATAAAATAGAAATAAACAATTTTGCCAAACTGTCATTTGTCTACCAGAAAGTTATCCTTGTGTTAGCGTGTCGTCGCAGTGATTTGCTCTATAAGCCACTGTGTAGAATAAAGCCATTCTCTATGTTTTGCCACACTGCTTATCAACAAATGTTCTTCTTTCGCAGGCTGGTAAACTGGACCCCCACCTGGTTCTGGACCAGCTGAGGTGCAACGGTGTGCTGGAGGGGATCCGTATCTGCAGACAGGGCTTCCCCAACCGCATCGTCTTCCAGGAGTTCAGACAGAGGTAACCGAATAATAACGCTGTAACCAGTTTGTCTTGTTCTCTGGTAAGAGAAAGAAGAGAAGAATTATTTTTAAGAAAATAATGAACTAAAATCCCTTCCGGTGCCCTTCTCCCCAAGGTATGAGATCCTCACTCCCAATTCTATCCCCAAGGGCTTCATGGATGGAAAGCAGGCCTGTGTGCTCATGGTAAGCGTTATGCAAAACTAGTCAAGCCCCCACAATAACCAAGTCCCTCGGCAGTGCGATTGACCATTTAATCTCCTGTCCTGTCAGATCAAAAGCCTGGAGCTGGATCCCAACCTGTACCGGATCGGCCAGAGTAAAGTTTTCTTCAGGGCCGGAGTCCTTGCTCACCTGGAGGAGGAGAGAGACATGAAGATCACAGACATCATCATCAGTTTCCAGGCCTGGTGCAGAGGCTACGTGGCCCGCAAGTAAGAAAAGACAATGGACACACTTTGACACTTTATAGCCTGGGGGTTTCACAAAAGCATCATTTATGAATCCAGATTAACCAACAAAGCGAGGCTTGACCTAGTCTGATCTGTGCAGCCTGGCTCGGTGTGTTTCACGACGGCCAAGCCAGGCTGAGGAGGAGCGACGAGGTCTAGCCAGGCTCAAGTCATTCAGGTTGATGCATTGATTGATAAAGAACACGCGTTGTTAATACTTTATACAGAGTGAGCAGCAGCTTCACTTGAATCGCTGAATCGCTTGTAATTTTTTCCAGTTTAAGTTTTATATTTGTACAATCCTCTCAAATTATAGTCCCATTGTGGGTAGGGGGAAGAAATCGTAGATACATTGCGATTCTCTCTAGAACGAGAGAGAATCTTTTTTTTCTTCTTTTTTTTTTTTTTTAAATTTGTTTATTTTTATTTAAGTTATCCCAACATACAAATCAGAAACTGAAAGAGGACGGGATAATGGACAACAACTTAGAGTTTAGGCAAGGGTGAAAAGAAATGTCTCTTTCTAATGTAAATGAAGGTTGCTTCTTGCTTGTACAGAAGATCCAAGCAAAATTGGCATTGTAAACTGAGATTGAAAGCAAATGAATTGGGACCTTGTGAATCAGAATCAAAATTGATTTGGCAAATCATTGGCCATCCCCATCATTTGAGAGGCAACATTTAAGGAAACCCATCACACTCAAACTTGAACAAGACTTTTCTGCTGTCTCAGCCTTTTGGTTTGTTTGTTGCATTAAAATGAAGTGTCTGAATCTGTGTCTTAACATTGCTTTGCAGGGCTTTTACCAGGAGACAGCAGCAACTGACTGCAATGAAGGTGATCCAGAGGAACTGTGCTGCTTATCTTAAACTCAGGAACTGGCAGTGGTGGAGGCTCTTCACCAAGGTGAACCTCAAACTCCGGCAACATCCCCCTCAGCCAACATTTTCTCAACGGTGTTTTTCACAACCCTAGCCTTGTCCTCGCTTTTATTTCCCTTTTCTAACACCCCCTCCCTCTTTCTACCATTTTGTCCTCAGGTGAAGCCTTTGCTGCAAGTCAGCCGGCAGGAGGAGGAGATGCAGGCCAAGGACGATGAGCTGGTGAAGGTGAAGGAGAAGCATCTTTATGCCGAGCAGCAGCTCCAAGAGATGGAACAAAAACAAAGCCAGGTAAGCTTTGAGAAACCACAGTTCCTGTTACGGTCATTTCCGTTTCCATGTCAGAAAATTGGTTTGAAATCAAATTTTAATTTGTTCATTTGCACAATAAAACCAACACAAGAGAAACACAAGAAAATGTATAAAACGTTTGTGCAGGTGAGGTGAGATGAGATAAAGAAAACCCAGAGGGGCTTGTAGAAGGAATCTAACCTAAGAGAAGAAGAAAAATGTAATGAGCAATTACAGGAGTCCTTAAATCTACAAAGTGGACACAAGTAAACACTTACTTTAAAAAAAAAAAAGCATGAGGTTGCCTACATAAAACAACAAAGGCATAAAAGTACAATAATATAATATAGTGTGTGTGTGTGAGAGAGAGAGAGAGACAGGAGGGCTAAACACAATCAGATATGAATAGTTCAGATCAATACACAGTTATGTTTGATCAGGTCATAAGTTTTACACTATTTTTGTATCATGAGATGGATGGATGGATGGTATAGTAACATCCTGTTCTTCCATGTAATATTCATTGATGAATGATGGACCCTTTGTTTTTAAACATCAAATGAGTGGGGCTCACCCTTGATTTTGATATTTGTGAGATTGAAGTCATCTGTGTGCGTGCTTGCAGCTGAATGCGGAGAAGATGGCCCTGCAGGAGCAGCTTCAGGCGGAAACAGAACTCTGTGCCGAGGCGGAGGAGATGAGAGCCCGCCTGGCTGCCAAGAAGCAGGAGCTGGAGGAGATCCTGCACGACCTGGAGGCCCGTGTGGAGGAGGAGGAGGAGCGCGCCTCTCAGCTCCTGTCTGACAAAAAGAAGATGCAGCAAAACATCAGTGTAAGTTCCCTCCCAGTAATATGAACAGAAACCTGCAGTAGGGCTGTCAGAACTGGCCCAGCATGACCTCAGAATACTCTTTCTAAATAACACAGAGGTTCGAATATATTCAAATTTCATTTTTTGCGCATTATGTCCATAAGATGAAAAACATTACAAAGGGAGAAATAACTACCTGTTTTTTTTTTTTATTTCAACACACACAAATATGTATTTTAAAAGATAAGCACATTGCAAAATAAATGAATGAAATGTCCTGTATCACGTTAAACTTAAATCTCTCTCTCTCTCTCTCTCTCTCTCTCTCTCTCTCTCTCTCTCTCTCTCTCTCTCTCTCTCTCTCTCTCTCTCTCTCTCTCTCTCTCTCTCTCAGCCATTTGTAATTTTGATCATAAACAACCCGAAATCTCGTCTTCTCCTCTTACATTTTTGTTGCCGTCTTCGAGGCAGCAGCGCCACTTCTCTCTTACAGTAGTCAAATATACATTTTCATAATCAAATGTCTGTTTGGTTTTTTTTTTTTACAATTTCGAGTATATATTCAGATTTAGAGTATGCGTTGCCAGCCCTAGGATGCAGCGTAAACGAGCAATAAAACACATGCCGTTCGTGTATATCTGCTTACAGGACCTGGAGCAGCAGCTGGATGAGGAGGAAGCGGCCAGACAGAAGCTTCAGCTTGAGAAGGTCACCATCGAGGCTAAGATGAAGAAGATAGAAGAGGATGTCATGGTTCTCGATGATCAGAACCACAAGCTAATGAAGGTTAGGATAGATTCTTGGAGATGTGACTAGTCGTTATTCTTTTTGGTGCAAGTGCATTGACAAACCTAAGATGGCGCTAGCTCCTACTGCGCTCACATTAAAGGATTTTGCTCTGAAAAGACCACCTTAACAAATGTTACGTTACGTCATTTCTGTGGATACTTATCATATCCCCCCCCCCTTTTGTGAGTACAGGAGAAGAAGCTGATGGAGGAGAGGATTTCTGAGTTCACTACCAACCTGGCAGAGGAGGAGGAGAAATCCAAGAGCCTGCAGAAACTCAAGAACAAACATGAGGCCATGATCACAGACCTGGAGGGTAGGGAGCGCACGCAACAGGGACACAGTCACTGACAAGATAGCATGAATAAGAATACACAACAAGACAATCAAGAAGAACAAGACACCATACAAATATATATGTACACACACACACACACACACACACACGCGCACACACACACGCACAAATAAAAAGGGTTTGCTTTTGAATTTGGATGCACTTGTGATGGACCTATAGTTAGATAATACTTTATTCATCCCACAATGGGGAAATTCCCTTGTTACAGCAGCATTAAAAAAAAAAAAAACAAAACAAACAAGCAATGTGCAAAAAGTACTGAATGAATGTAAAGTGGCATTATATTAAGTAAAGTTACGAGGCCATAGTATAAAAAATATTGCAATGTAAGTATATAAGTGATGTGAAATTAAATAGAATATGTAATTAAATAATATAACAAAAGTAAGTAACCATAGTATAGATGATATTAAGTCTAACCATAGTATAAATAAGTACTTGGAATGGAAAGTTTTAACTGGTCCTAAACAGCACAAGGTGTTACCACAGTTTCCAACCTTTGGTCTTTCCCTCCCTCTAAACTCGTGTTTGTTCCCCTTTTTTCTGTCAGACCGCCTGCGCAGGGAGGAGAAGCAGCGCCAGGAGCTGGAAAAGAACCGACGCAAGCTGGATGGCGACTTCAATGAGATCCACGACCAGATCGCTGAGCTGCAGGCCCAGATCGCTGAGCTCCGCGCCCAACTGGCCAAGAAGGAGGAAGAGCTTCAGGCAGCTCTGGCCAGGTCTGTAAAGGATAGGGCTGTCTGCCACTAAAGAAAGCTTTGTTGACTAACACTCACTGTCGCACCAAATGCTTAACCTGGAAATCCACACCCAAATCCGAAAGATTAAGGGTCCTGCATCACTTAAGGAAAGTCTCCCATCTAGGGGATAACACTGACCAATCACAACAACACACGGGGTGACGTATGCAGAGCCCCATATGCTTAGCTACCAGCGCAGCTAACTGGTAGATTAAAATGTCGTCATCTGTTTAGCTCGCCTCTGGAGATACACCGATGTGATTGGTGCAGCTCGGCTACAAGGGTATAGTTAATGACCAGCATTACTCGATGCCAGAGTAACTCGCTGAGCAAATTCAAATTGTGCTCTCGTAAGAACTCTGGATTTCCAGGGTACCAAATGCTTGCCCCTGGGGGGGAAATGTTGGGTCTTTGTGAATTATAGTGTGGTCTAGACCTATCTGTAAGTTGTCCTGAGATAACCACTGATCTGATTTGATTATACATAAAATATGAATTTTGTCGACAAGGAGGAAGAGCTTCAGGCACCTCTGGGCAGGACTGTAAAGGATAGTCCTCGACTAAAGAAAGTCTTAGTGGACTAACACTCTTATGATTTTGTTGACTAATCGATGAGTTGAATGAATCCATCTCCAATCTCCACAAAGAATCATGCAAAAGCACCTTTTAAATCTTGTGTTTACCAGAGATGTGCTCATAAGTTTCTTTTAATATAAGTTATTTAGCATGAACCTGCAAGGTCTTAAAAGTATTAGAAATGTCTATTATACTAAAAATAAGACCTTAAAAGTATTACATTTCGTCTTTTTTTTTTTTTTTTTATTAAATAAATGCGTTAACGTCATAAAAATATATATTTTGTTCGGTTAACTTTGTGCTTAATGTACTTTATTTTTTTGTTTTTAGTAATAACCCTAACCCACTAAATGCAACAAATTGATTTGATGTTATTAGAGTACAAACACACTTACAGTACAAATGTTAAAATGTAAATGTGCTGTATTTAAATAGCGCTTTTCTAGTCTTAACGACTACTCAAAGCGCTTTAACATCATACAGGATACATTCACCATCACACACATTCATACACTGTGGCCGAGGCTGCCGTACAAGGTGCCACCTGCTCATCAAATACACACTCACCACACACACTCCGATGACACAGCATCGGGGGCAACTCAGGGTTCAATGTCTTGCCCAAGGACACTTAGACATGGGACTGCAGGGATTGAACCACCAACCTTCCTATTGGCAGGCAACCGCTCTACCGCTGAGCCATAGCCGCCCCCAAAATCCACACTTATTTTTCATAAGGCCGTGAAGTTGGCATTCAATTCCATCCTAGGCGGTATTAAAAAAAAATCTTAACTTGAAGAATCCTAAGGGTACCCTGATAAAAAGGATAAAAATATCTAATCGTCTAAGGAAATGCTTAGTCGACTGAGACCAAAACAACACAGATTAGTCGGCTAATTGGGGGCAGCACTAGTGAAGGACTCTTAATGCTCTTTGTTTTTAGTAATTGTTTGCCATTGTTACCCTAAAAGCGGTTCATCAGCCAGAAGTATTGCAGGTTATTATAATCAAACCAAAGATTCCCCATCCCACTGCTCCATTCGCTGATTTCTGCTGACTTTTTTTCCTCCCTGAAGGATCGAGGAGGAGGCGGCGCAGAAGAACCTGGCCCAGAAAAAGATCCGCGAGATGGAGGCTCAGCTCTCCGAGCTGCAGGAGGATTTGGAGTTGGAGAGGCAGGCCCGCACCAAGGCGGAGAAACACCGCAGGGACCTGGGAGAAGAGCTGGAGGCCCTGAAGACGGAGCTGGAGGACACGCTGGACTCCACCGCCGCTCAGCAGGAACTCAGGTAGAGATACTCGTCTATAAGCTGCTACAGTAAAGCCACGTAACGTAAGGCAGAGGTTTGCGTCTTTTATACATCGTGACACAAGGCAGGGTTCAACTTTATTTTTTATTGGAGCTCTCTCCCAAAGACTATCAAACAGAACACCAAATGAGTTGGTTACAGGGCTTTTTGTTATCTTATTTCTTAAAATGGATCTATTTGGAGTAGTGTCTTTTATTTTATTTTTTTGTATTAATTGTGTTAACTGTAAGATTTAATTATGATTTGTATTTTCAAATGTTATGTCTGTGTGTAATGTGATGTCATAGAGTATTGTCAAAAGAACAGATTGAAGGACCCCAGGAAGAATAACTGTTAGCTCATGCTAAAGCTAATGGGGAACCAAATAAAACAAACAAGCAAAAGCAAGGCGATTAACCTGCGCTCTCCCTGCTCAGGGCCAAGCGGGAGACCGAGGTGACGCATCTTAAAAAGACTCTGGAAGACGACGCCAAAGTCCACGAACTCCAGCTGGCTGAGATGAGACAGAAACACAGCCAGGCCTTCGACGAGCTCAACGAGCAACTGGAGCAGGCTAAGAGGGTAAATGATCTTCACAGCTTCTTCTTTTTTATTTTTTTATCCAAACTGCTTTGATTTCTCCTACATTTGTCTTTTGACTGCGGGAACCATTAATGCTTGTCCTACCCTGCAGAACAAAGTGTCCATGGAGAAGGCCAAACAGGCTCTGGAGTCGGAGAGGAACGAGTTGGCCATCGAGATGCAGACCCTGATGCAGGGTAAGGGAGAGTCGGAGCATCGCAGGAAAAAGGCCGAAGGCCAGGTCCAGGAGCTGCTGGTCAAACATTCAGAGAGTGAGCGCCAGAGGCTGGAACAGGCCGAGAAAATCGCAAAACTTCAGGTTTGTGAAGCCCTACGCACATGTGGACAGAGGGTCATTTTTATGATAAGTTACGATAACTTTGCCTATGCGAAATCTGAGTCTTTATAAACGAATATTCATACAATGAATACTATGGGCATACATATTGAACTGTAGATGATGTGTCGTCTTTTGTCCGCAGGCTGAACTGGATAACGTCACAGGTCTGCTGAATGACGTGGAGAGCAAGTCCATCAAGGCAACAAAAGACTGCTCTGCTGTGGAGTCTTCGCTGCGGGATGTTCAGGTACGCAGACGTACATGCTGTTTATCCCCTCCAGTATGTTAAAGGGATAAAACTCCCGTTGTCTAAGGTTGCTATCACACCAGGTCCCTTTTAACCTGGAGCTTTTCATTGCTGACTTGGGGCAATGCAAAAGCTCTTTTGAACTCTGTTGTGGACCAAACACCCAAACTCAGGTCCGCTTGAAAACGGCGTTCAATTTGCTTCCAAGTGCTCTTAAGTTAAGTTCATTTTAGGGTAGAGCGCGATTCGACCCAAATACAGGAAGTGAACCTGCTGTTTCAACCTTGCACGCAGACTTATATAAAATTTAAGGGATGAAAACTTTCAAATCCATAACCTCATCCATCCTTAACGGCACTCGAGACAAAGCATAACAATTTATTTTTATGAAAAAGGGCTGTAGCCTAAATAATAAGTTAGATTAAATCCCTAAAGTCAGTTGTCTGGTCTAATCTGTTTTGAGGCCTTTTGTGTTCTAATGAAAAAGGAAAGGAATTAATTCACATTATTTATTGCACGATTCAAATTGTGCTCTGAATATAATCTGTGCCAGTTCTTTAACGCTCTTATCAAGGGACAAACGTGTTGTTTTTAAGGACGTGTTGTTTTTAGGGATGTAACTCTAAACCAACAATCGATTGTTGACGATAATCGCCGTTTTCGTTTAAAATATCATTATTATCCCAGTGGATTACCGCGGTGGGGAGTTAGGCCAATTCCAAGGGCCCATGACTGACAGGGGCCCCAAAAAATAGGTAAAAACTAATATTAAATTATTAAACTAACCCAATTAGATTTTTATTTTATTTTTTTCTCCGATTCTTGGCGGTGCCCCTGCATGGGCATATTTTGGTTATTATAAGAATGATAGCTAGTTCTCCTGTCTGCAGAACGTGCAGGAAAGAAGTTGCTGCAGGCATTGAACACACTTAAAAAATACCGAAATTATAATAATTTTGGTCACTACAACCGTGAGGTTACATTTTCATACAGTTACATCCGTAGCGGTATTGGTAAATGACTTTAATCAAACATTTCTTAACATATGTCAGGTGACTGATGAGGAAAATTGCTGAGATTTCCATTTTTTTTTTTTTTTTTAATAAGTTATCAAATGGTCTGCTTCATATAATTCACCTTTCCATGGCCGTGTTTTCACAACAGGAACTGCTCCAGGAAGAGACACGGCAGAAGCTGGCAAACAGCACACGTCTGCGTCAGCTGGAGGACGAACAGCACAACCTGAGGGAACAGCTGGAGGAAGAGGAAGAGGCAAAGAGAAATGTGGAGAAGCAGCTGCAAACTGTTCAGGCTCAGGTACACACACATGAACATGTCCCTCACACTGTCTGCTCATAACCTGAGACGTTTAGGCCAGTAGCTTAGAAACTTGTTCCAGCTGCAGAATTATTTTCTATGGGGGTAGTAAAAGGTCAAATGTGAGCATTTTCATTCTGCTTTTTGTGTGTTTTGTTACTTTGGGAACTTGTAACTTCCAATGCTAATGCTCAATAAACGAAACATAAAATACCCGGAGCTGCTAAAGCGTAGAGGATAAAGTCAGGACTGAGCCTGGAACAAGGTTAAGGAATAGCTACTTGGCATTGAAATCTGTATTTGGCTTTCCAGATGTAAATATTCCTTTTCACCACAAAGCTCCCTGAACCCCCTTTTTGACACCACATCTCTCCTTTTTATAGCTTCTTGAAATGAAGAAGAAGGTGGAGCAGGACTCTGGCTGCCTGGAGGCTGCTGAGGAGGGGAAGAAGAGGCTTCAGCGCGACATGGAGGCATTGAGCCTGCGTCTGGAGGAGAAGTGTTCTGCCTTTGAGAAGTTGGACAAAACCAAGACTCGTGTCCAGCAAGAGTTGGACGACCTGCTGGTAGACCAGGACCACCTCCGACAGATTGTCTCCAACCTGGAGAAGAAGCAGAAGAAGTTTGACCAGGTGAGAGAGAGAGAGAGAGAGAGAGAGTGTGTGTGGGTGGCTGGCTGTGTGTGTAGCTCTGTGTGTTACACTTCTTTAATCTTCATAGTAGGGCTGTTTGAATTAGAGGATGACACGGGAGTGGATTTTCACTCCTGTCCCGTCCCACTCCCATAGAAAGAAATCTTGTCCCGTCCCACTCCCAGACCAAAGTTTAAAAACTAATCCCATCCCATCCCGCTCCTGTTTAAACTGACTCACGTTCCTGTACCGCTCCCATTTATTTTTTTTCTTCAATTAGTGTTTAGTTAATACATAGAATTTGATTTAATCTGCTCTCCATCCTGTTTTAGACCAGCTGCTGAGCCTGTTTCTAGATTTTCTCCAGAAAATGGAAGACAGCAAATAAAAGAAAAACAGTACATAGTTCACACCATGTCTGCAATAGTTTAATAAACCCAAACAGCACATAAAGCTGCATTTTACTCATTTATTGTATTTGTATGTCTTCCACCTGCACGTTACTTCCATATTTGGCTCCAATGTCGAGCAGCTCCTGTGCTACGTTGGTAAAGCCTTTCCCCTCTACCACAGCAAAGGGTCTGAGATCTTGGCTGCACATGCGAGCAATTTTGTCGGTCAGACGAGACTTGACACCTGACGGCAATTTTCGCTTGATGACCGAAGCGATGCTTGGCTGATTCTTTCCCGAATTTGCCTCGAAAGTGTGCCTCTTCAGACCGCTCGTCCCTCGTCACTTGACTAAGACTAAGCATGTCTTACAAGCAGCGTACATCGTGCTATCACCGTCACATTCTACTCTCATAAACTTAATTAATATTTCAGACTTTCCGACCAGTTCTGTGAACTTAATAGACTCGTCATTACATCTGACTTTGCGCTGTAAATCATTTTTTGCCACATCGACTCCTCCGCGGCTGTTAGCTCCCTCCATCGCTGCTCTTTGAATTACGGCGGTAAGCCGTGACAAAAAGCACTGATGGCTTCTGGGACGGCTGGGTCGTGTAGTTATTTTTTAATTGCGTTACATTGTAGGCGTATTAAAAGGAAACTACAAAATGGTGCATTTACTTTTTTTTGCATTTAGGTGCATTTAGATTTTTTGTCGTCTTTGCTATTGGTTGATTCCCGCTCCCGTCTGCTCCGTTAACCATTTATCCTGCACCGTCCAAATCCCGTGATTAATAGTAAATATGACTCCCATCCTGCAGGAATCCCACGGGAATCCCGTGACCCATGGGATTCCCAAAAAAATGTCAGCCTCTAGTTTGAATATAGTAAAATTCCTAATCATGATTATTTTAGTCAATATTGAAATCCCAATTATGAAACACATTTACCAACGGACTGGAAAGATGTTTCATCATACTTATTTTCTGTCATTCAGAACACAAGATAAGAAAGGTGTACCTGCAAAACGTAATGTGCAAAATAATTGCTTTCGTGATTATTAGGAGCGATTTTTGTTTGTGAGACTGTGTTTGTGTGGGTGTGAGAGTGAGTGATCAATTGCACAGCCTTACTTTCTAGACTTGAGCTCTTTAGAATAAGAGGTGACACTGTCATCCTGGCCTTGTCTAGATGCTGGCAGAGGAGAAAACCATTTCTGCCCGCTATGCAGAGGAGCGTGACCGGGCTGAAGCCGAGGCCCGTGAGAAGGACACCCGGGCGCTGGCGTTAACCCGTGAGCTGGACTCTCTGATGGACACCAAGGAGGAACTGGACCGCAACAACAAACTTCTGCGGGCTGAAATGGAGGACCTGGTATCCTCTAAGGATGATGTTGGCAAGAGTGTAAGTCTAACAAAACGTGTTTTTCAGAGGTGTGTTTGTGTCCGTGGCGTCGGATCATACTAAGGGTGGGGGAAACATTTTTTTAAATCGAATGTATTGTTAAAAAGATTTAATTTTTCACCTATTTTCTGTATATACTGTACTGCCAGCGGCGACTACATCATATCTGTTTTCAACTAAACAGAGCAAAAGCTGAAAATGCTGAAAATACAGGTTGTGTATATAGAAGTGTTTTATTCAACTGTAGTTTTTGTTAAAGAAGGAAAACAAAAATCGCAATACTCAATTCTATCAATCGCAATACTTCTAGACTTTAGAAAATCCAATTGGCACCCATGTATCGTGAAAGAATTGGGAAGACAGCACTGTGCCCACGGACCCTGGTTCACACCACTGTTCTCATCCCAAATCTGTCCGCCCCCCTGGTCTCGCAGGTCCACGAGCTGGAGAAGTCCAAGCGTGCGATGGAGCAGCAGCTGGAGGAGATGAAGACTCAGCTGGAGGAGCTGGAGGACGAGCTGCAGGCCACCGAGGACGCCAAGCTGCGTCTGGAGGTCAACATGCAGGCCATGAAGGCCCAGTACGAGAGGGACCTGGCGGGACGCGACGAGATGGGCGAGGAGAAGAAGAGGTCACTGGTCAAACAGGTCCGTGCGGGGTGGAGAATGAGGCAAAGCTTGTGTTTCTGCTGCCTGTGGGCAGTTGGCTCTATACTGCCAGACAATCTGTATATAGAGAACCGTTTGGTTACAGACAAACAGATCGAACATCTTAGACGACTAAGGCTATGTTCATACTTGGCGTCTGTCTTCCAGCAGGAGTTTTCAGCAAGAAAAAGAAAAAATACACTATAGAGAGAAAAGACAGTATAAAGGTGGTGGTGGTGGTAGTAGTCATTATAACAATAAAAACCATTGGTTATAAAAAGACATTTACCATAACTTATCAGTCAAGTGTCCAGGTATTTATGTGAGTCCAGGTATGTGTGTATATGTGCTGTCCTTTTACCCCTCCCCCCGAGTGAGGAGTTGTAGAGTGTAATGGCATGAGGGAGAAAGGAGTCCTTGAGTCTGCTGGTCCAACACTTGGGAAGGAGCAGCCTTCCACTGAACAGGCTCCTCTGGGTGCTGATGACGGTGTGCAGGGGGTGGCTGGCATTGTCATTAATGTCCTGCAGTTTGTCCAGTGTCCTCCTCTCTGCCACCATCCTCATCTGCCACCGTCGCCAGTGAGTCCAGCTTCATGCTGATAAAGAAAAAAACAACAGAGAGAGAGTTCCCTGTACAGGGAACACCCGGTCATACCGTATAACTGGCTGTCCTCCGACTCCATGTTGTTGTTCTGGAAACGACAGGTCTGTGAACATAGCCTAACACTCATATGGTTCTGTCGACTAATCAGTTGATTTTGGCTACATTTACATTGCTACGTTCTGTTTTGAGCCAAAAGCGATCTTTTGACTAAAGAAATCTTACTCGACTAAGACCAAAAAAAACGGTTAGTTGACTAATCGACCAAATGGGGGCAGCACTACAGACAAAAACACTTGGTACTGGATCAGTATTCTTTTTGTTTTGTACAAAAGTCAGAGCTTGTTAGTGTTTTTTTTTTTCTTTTGAATACGAGCATGAAATGAAGGTTCAAATCCTACAATTTCATTTTAATTATGTTGCCGCGGTCAGGCTGAAACACTGCTCACGGTGTAAGCATGTAGGTGCAGTTTCTTGTTGCTGGGTTACGGGGCGTGGCTGAACTCCAGCGTGCATCCATCAGGTGCGGGAGATGGAGATGGAGCTGGAGGATGAGAGGAAGCAGCGCTCTGCGGCCGTCGCCGGGCGCAAGAAGCTGGAGCTGGACCTGAAGGAGCTGGAGGCAGGCATCGACATGGCCAACAAGAACCGCGACGAGGCCCTGAAGCAGCTGAAGAAACTCCAGGTGAGTCCTCGTCGAGGTGTCTTCAACAAACAACAAAAAAAAAGAAGCTATGAAGCGTTGAAATATCAGCCGTGTAGTTTTCTCCCCACGTAGTCTGACCAGTGGTAGAATGTAACAAAGTATATTTACTTAACCCTTGTGTTGTCCACTTTAAAAAAGAGAAGTGGGTTTCTTTTGACAAAATGTTCAGAAAAACAAAGTGGATTGATTCGCACAACGCTCTCCACAAGTAAAATAAATGATCAGCCCACTACTTTCTTTAACTTTTGATGTTTTATTCAATTTTATAGCATTCAAAAAAAATTTGTTATGAAAGAACGTTGAAAAAAGTGAGGAAAATGTCCTCAAAAGTTTCAAAAACGTGGGCGAAAAAGCCCACAAAAACGTCAAAAGGCGTAGAAAAAAAAAGAAAATGGACAAACATTGGAAAAAGTGACAAAAACCCTTTTCGGTTTTTAAAAAGACGACCGAAACGTTAAAGGAAAATATATATATATTTTTTTTTTATTTTTACCCAGAAAAACACTAAATTTCACGGTCGACGTGAAGACAACACAAGGGTTACGTACTGTATGTACGTACTTAACTTGAGTCTGTTCTCTTCATGGCACATTCTACTTCTACATTTGCCACATTTCAGAGAGAAATATTGTATTTTTTACTTTCATCTGACAGCTTTAGTTAAACAATAACATTCCTGCACATAAAACACATGTAGTTTATAAAATCTGTTTCATTATAAATGAAACTAGCCAACATTATAAAGTCCAGCTGAGATGATCAGACCATTAAACACACAACAGTTTGGGTTCTTTACTCTTTCTAAAATGGGAGGATTGTTCTGCATTGATTACTTTTCAATGCAGGACTTTTACTTGTGAGTATGTTTACATTGTGGTATTAGTACTTTTACTTAAGTGAAGTATCTGAACACTTCTTCCACCACTGCGTCTGACTCAGTGTGACTGATTCTTCTTGACTCCGCAGGCCCAGATGAAGGATCTTATCCGGGAGCTGGATGATACTCGCATGTCCCGAGAGGAGATCCTGGCTCAGAGCAAGGAGACTGAGAAGAAGCTGAAGGGAATGGAGGCCGACATGCTCCAGATGCAGGAGGTCCGCACGCATGCCTCTCCGCCTCGCTGATCTTCCCCCGGCTTACTGAAACTCATTTCTCCTTTCTCGTCCATCCCTGTGCAGGAGTTGGCGGCAGCGGAGCGCGTGAAGAGACAGGCCCAGCAGGAGAGAGACGAACTGCAGGACGAGATTAACAGTCAGGCCAGCAAGAAGTAAGACCACCTGTCCATCTCCAGTAAAATGGCAAAGTGTCTCGTTGTGTGCCTCACCTGTTTTTGACCGCTTTTGTGTCTTAGTGTCCTTTTTCTTTAATTTCCTTCGCACTGTCAACAACAGTCATAACAGTATATTGTTTTAAATGCAGACAACTTTCTGTTTTTTTTCTTTTTTTTTTAACAAGCTTTTAGTTAGTTGTAGAGTCCTATTTTAACGATCTACGCACACAGCGTGAAGCGCATTGTGTGTGCGCGTGTGTGTGCACGAGCCTAGGTGTAAACTCCACGTGTGTAAAGTGTGTGTGTGTGTGTGTAACAAAGAAATGCTGCATTATTGACTTTAGAGCATGTTTTTGTTGGTCATTGATCACTTCCCGCTGCCTCAA
This sequence comes from Percina caprodes, assembly GCA_013375575.1. Classification (NCBI taxonomy): domain Eukaryota; kingdom Metazoa; phylum Chordata; class Actinopteri; order Perciformes; family Percidae; genus Percina; species Percina caprodes. The sequence goes on along the minus strand of JABXJD010000019.1, from coordinate 5,212,078 downwards.
GATAGCAACACGCCCAGAATGCACCTGAACGCACCTCCCTGTAAGACCAGCACGCCCAGAATGCACCTGAACACACCTCCCTGTAAGACCAGCACGCCCAGAATGCACCTGAACACACCTCCCTGTAAGACCAGCATGCCTATGGGCGCAGGTGCATTTCCTATTAAGCGATGTAGACGTTGGACAGTCTTAAAATAGCAAAGACACTTGCGTCGGGTTATTGCCCGTTATGTGTTCGGTGAATTGGTAATTATTTATTTATTTAACATCATAGAATTATTATTCTTCCATAATTTTGATAATACCTATTTATCTTATTCCATTTTTATTCTAATACTATTTTAATCTATATTTTTCCATATATGTAATACCTTCTTATCTTGTACGTTGTATTATTTTTGCCTATTTTTCCTTGCCTGCTTTTATTTTGAAGCACTTTGAGTTTACGCCTGTTGTATGAAATGCGTGTGTGCGTGTGTGTGTGTGTGTAAATACAATTGACTTAACGTGACCTTCTGTTCAATCGCTCCCTCAGCGCTCTGGTTGCGGAGGAGAAGAGACGTTTGGAGGCCCGCATCGCTCAGCTGGAGGAGGAGCTGGAGGAGGAGCAGTGCAACACGGAGCTGACCAACGACCGGCTGAAGAAAGCAATGCTGCAGGTCTGTGGACACGAGCATACACCCACTCTGTGGATGGATGGAGGGTGGATGGATGGAGGGTGGATGGATGGAGGGTGGATGGATGGAGGGTGGATGGAGGGTGGATGGATGGAGGGTGGGTGGATGGGTGGATGGATGGAGGGTGGGTGGATGGGTGGATGGATGGATGGAAGATGGATGGAAGATGGATGGAAGATGGATGGAAGATGGATGGAAGATGGATGGAAGATGGATAGATAGATAGATAGATGGATGGAAGATAGATAGATAGATGGATGGAAGATAGATAGATGGATGGAAGATAGATAGATGGATGGATGGAAGATGGATGGATGGATGGATGGAAGATGGATAGAAAGATAGATAGATGGATGGAAGATGGATGGATGGAAGATAGATAGATGGATGGATGGATGGAGTGACCTTACAAAAGAAGCATTGATTCATTGCCATGTGTGGTAGGGCTGCTTGATTATGGAAGAAAAAAAAAAACGTATCTCGATAATTTTGTAGAATATTGAAATCACGATTCTTTTCTTAAGTTTTGGGGCTTTATTTTATTTATTTTTTGTGATCAAATGTTTTTATTTAAAGATTACAAACAGCAGTGAACAAATCACCAATGAAAACTCCTTGAACTGGGCTCCTGGGTAGCTCACCTGTTAGAGCAGACGCCCGTATGCAGAGGCTCAGTCCTCAACGCAGCAGCTCAGGGTTTGAGTCCGACCTCTGGTCATATGCTGCATGTTCCCCCCCCCCATCTCCCCCCTCTTCTGTATACAGCTGTCCTGTCTATTAAAGGCTAAAATGCCCAAAAAAATCTCTAAAGTCTCTAAATTTAAAGAAATAAAAAAACACTGAACTGTTAACTACTTTTTTTTCATTCAGAACACAAGACAAGCGTATAATGTGTACGAAATGTACAAAATAATGTTGTTTTTTTTCTCGATTTATCTGTTTTGGTGATCATTAGGAGCCAAAAATCTTTGATTGATCATTTTGATTAATTACACAGCCCTAGTTTGAGTAATGAATGGTTGGATTTCAAGTCCTTAAATGTTGACTCAACATATCGATCAAGCCCCAGTCGCAGTGAAGCGTTCCCGTCCAACTTTGTTTTTCTTGTCTTCAGAGTGACCAGATGAACGTGGAGCTGACGGCGGAGCGCAGCACCTGTCAGCGCGTGGAGGGCGCTCGCTGCCAGCTGGAGCGTCAGAACAAGGAGCTGAAACTGAAGCTGCAGGAGCTCGAGGGAACCGTCAAGTCCAAGTACAAGGCCAACATGGCCGCCCTGGAGGCCAAGATCGCTCAGCTGGAGGAACAGCTGGACATGGAGACCAGGTGAAAGCCCCAGCCAGCGCAATTAAAGCACGCACACACACACACACACACACGTTCTGGGATTCAGACCTCGGGTCGCTCCGTAGTTTTGGGAATCAGGAACAAAGCTTCTTGAGCAGAAATGGATAGAAATGTTCTAAGAAGCCACCTTTTTGGTGGGAAAAACAGATTGGGTTTTTGATTGGCTGACAGGTGTATAATGCAGTTATATACTGAGACACTAAAAGAAGTAGCATATAACAGTTGGTGCTCATGTTTGTATTTATTCATCTACAAGAAACCAGGACAGATGAACAAGATAAAAACGAGTTAACGCAAACGAGCGCACAATTTAGGCCTCAAGCCGCTCCGCTGTTTGGGAAATCCAGAAGCGATGCAGCAGTAAGGTTGTGGATTGTAAACTTAAGCAGAAATGGAGAAAGAGAGGGTCTTTTGAATGGCAGGTTCAGTTTCAAAGCCCTTCCAGATGCTTCTCTCAACAAGACTAAAGTTATGTGCGTGGACTGCCGCTGCGAACTGAGTAACCGCCGGAGTACATCCGGTCTCAAACACCGCTTGTGCACTAAAAACTTGGAAAATATCCTTTTTAGAAGTATATTTAGAACGATACAAAAGTGTGATTAATTTGAGATTAAAGGTGCCGTAGGTAGGATTGTGAAGAAGATCCAGGCCTTGGCCAAAAAAATCTGAACATCGACAACTTCTTAGTCCTTCCCCCTCTTTCTGCTAAAGCCGAAAACAGTCTCCTAAGCCCCCACACACAAGGGAGAATGAATGCATGAGCAATGATTGACACGCAGTTAACCCCCTCCCCCCCTCCTCCTCCTCCTCTCCCCAGCCCTGATTGGAGGATCTGAACAAGGAGCGGTGGATTTTTGCTGGGTGGCGCCAGAGGAGCCGGATTTTTTGTATAAATTACCTGCTTCATGTAGTTCTACTGGAACATAGGTTCAGTTTCAGTAAATATGACAAAGTTAGTTAAGTTATAAGTCTTACCTACGGCACCTTAAACAAAACATCAGAGCAATACATGATGCACTGTAACAGATACAACTCCCCATACGTTCTAATGAAACAGTTTAGACTAGCTACAACAGGAAAGGGCAACGTCCACGTCTCGACACAACCGCACGGTCTCGGGATCTTTTGAGTACTCTTCATTCTTAGAATACATTTTAATAATAATACTTGAAGGATGGGGCATTTTGATATTGCAGTATTGCTACTTTTCCGCAAGCAGTGGATCTAAATCGTTCGTCCGCCACCAGGTTACACGATCCTTCAGGACGCGACTTTTTGTGTTTTTTTTAGTCTGACTAATGTTGTGCTCCTGGCTCAGGGAGCGGCAGGGCGCCACCAAGCTCGTGAGACGCACAGAGAAGAAACTGAAGGAAGTCATCCTGCAGGTGGACGACGAGAGACGCAACACGGAGCAGTACAAGGACCAGGTCAGAGGGGTTTCCCGTCTCTTTCTTTCTTTACTTTGAATGAATCACCGTTGCAGCAGAATTCTTTGTTCTGCACGTCTTGACTTATTTGTTATTTATTATACTTATTATTTATTTTTCTGTGTGGAATTGTAGGTGGACAAGGCAAACTCTCGTATGAAGCAGCTGAAGCGACAGCTGGAGGAGGCTGAGGAAGAGGCTCAGAGAGCCAACGCCAACCGACGGAAACTGCAGAGGGAGCTGGAGGACGCCACGGAGTCGGCAGACGCCATGAACCGCGAAGTCTCCACCCTCAAGAGCAAGCTCAGGTAAAAGGGAAAAGGGACCGCAGAGTCCAGGACCGTCGTCATGTCGTATGATTTTGTCGACTTATCGATAGTCTCTCTTTGTTTTTTCTTTTCTATTTTAATTTCAAAGGCCAAGGGAACTTTATCAGGATGCATAGTATCCTGATCCATGAAATAACTGGCTAATAATAATAATAATAATAATAATAATAATAATAATCTGCCTGCCTCTATGGGAATTTAACATAGGGGGGTGTATACTTATGTCCCCTGTATTTTAAGGAAGAATTTTTATTTATATACAATACATTATTCATTCACAAAGAAAATTGGTGTCCTTAAAAGTCGGCTTTTTCCTATTTTTTTTCAAATTAAGTCATCAATTTTTTTTTTTTTATTCTTTTTAGTCAACTTTAGCATTGGTTTGTAAACGTATGCAAGCCACTGTATTAGTCTACTGGGGGGGGGACACACACCATCCTTTCATTGTTATCCGGTATTCTACACCGGTATTGACGTATGGGAGATCAGTTTGGAATAGGTATTTGTATAATAATTGAAACTCTCTCACCTGAGACTGAAAAAAACTAAATGCAGGATGGATTTTAAATAACAATCACATGATTTCAAGCATTATGATCAAATAGATTTTTAATGCAGTGAACGGGATTCTACTGTTACGCTTTCCATCAACTCTGCAAATGTGTCAAACCAAAACCTCAGGTGTTCTTTGTTTTTTTAAATGCTTCTTTCTTTCTTTCTTTCTTTCTTTCTTTCTTTCTTTCTGTATTTTTGTTGTTTTTTAGGCGTAACGACCTCCCCTTCACCGTGCGCCGCACTGTTCCCCGCTCCGGCATCGAAAGCGACGAGGAGAGCGAGGCCAAGAGCGAGGCCCCCGAGCCCAAGCCGGAGTGAAAGCTGGCAGCGTGCCACTCGACTCCTTAGAACTGCATCATAAATAGGCCGATACACACATACACACACACACACACACACACACACACACACACACACTTCACTGTACCTACTGAACGGAGAGGAACACAAAAATAAGAGTTGTCTGAAACTAGAGAAAAGGACTCGAACCCAATTACAGAGTTTAGTCCTGTGACAGTCTGATCTCTTTAACATTGACAATCTATGCAGTCACACACACACACACACACACACCCACAAGCCAGTAAACTCGGGACAATCACCATGCTGACAAACACACACACAAGTTGTTTTTGGGCCAAATTTTTTCGTTTGCTTCATTTTTTTTTCATTCTCTGGGAAAAAAACCAACAAAATAAAATGCTATTTTTGTAAGGAACTGTTCAAATTAATGATAGTCCTGATTTAGGATCTATTTTTCTAATTGAAGAAGGAGAAAACAAAGAAGTATACATAAATGAAGACCGATTACTGGAAGGGGACCAAAGTAATATCTCAATCTATGGAATTGTATTTTATGCAGAAGTTTTTATAATGGTTCAGAATCGAAGGGCTTTGTGTTTGTTGCGCTCGCTTCAGTTTATAATGAGGCTTTATAAGCGGAAATGTACTCTTTATCAATTTAGCTGCAGTTAGTACTCGAGACTACGCTTTAGGGCTTAAAAATGTAACTATACAAAATTGGAAGCAGGTTTCGAAGCGACACAATTGGAGACTTCTCATTGGCGCATACTGAACGCATTTCATTCTGAGATGAAAAAGAGAAAAAACACCTCAGCCTCGACATAAACCACTGCATTAGTGTGTGCACGTGGAAGTCTTGCACATGCTCGTATAGTCTAGTAAGTGCACCGACTGCCAACATGAGCTGAGGCGGCCTTAAATGCAGCTGGACAGGGTTGGTTGGCTTTGTGCATTGATTATTGACATTTATCCCTTTCAGTGTTTTTATGTTCAAGGTAAAGTTGAAACGGGGTGGCGGGGTAGTCTTTATTACTCACTGCACACACTGTATTCTCAGAGCACGGTTTTGTTGAGCGGGAGGTGGAGGGGGGGGGTGGTGGGTGGGGGTACCTGAGGTCGTTTGATTCATGATCTAGGGACGTACTTCATCCCTTTTACTCTGGCTCAAAGGGCTTCGTATAGACCCGAGTCAACATGTGATCACACGTATCAGATGAACGGTTCTTTAGAGATACACACTCCCTGTCGGGACGCTGGAAAACCGCTCGCAGGCTGCTCCGGGGCTGCTGCTTACAGCTCACACTGCTGGGAAGTGAGAGGAATATGTTAAGAATAACAGCTCAGATATAAAGTAACGCTGTCTCGCACTTAAAAAGCAAAGGAAATCCCCAAAAAAGAATGAAAAACTGCATCTCCTCAACTCTTTTGTAATGTTTGTGTGCTCCTCTGGAATGGAAATCATGTTGTGAAATGTTGGTGTCATTGCAATTAAAGAGGCTTCTTTCTCAACCGCTACACGGCGTCTCCGGGTCTTCATCAGCAGCTCGGACTGGTCTTTATTTTCAGGCAGTGTTATGGCGATGGCGGTTTTATTTATAAAGCACCTTTTCATTACACGTAAACTCAAGTTGTTGTTTTTTTATGACTATGAAAATTATACTAAAAACTGATACAAATGCTAAAAAAACTGATATAAATGAGTGAAATAAAAAAGCAATTTTGAGTTGCTGACTGCTTGTTACTGCATGTGCCCAAACTCAAACCCCCATGTTGAACCCAAAGTTACGCCCTTGCTCACTCCAGTTGTTTTTGGCTTTAATTTGACTGAGAAGCTGCAACTTAATAATTTCCCTGAGGGATCAATCAGGGATTTTGACTCTGCAATAAAATATTAATTCAGTTCTCGACACAAGACAATCTACGACTAAACTAAATTAGTGTGGTTTTACAAATTCTCACACACACACTCTTAGTCAGTCACACTCACTCTTTTACTCAGTCATACACACTAAGACACACACAGTCTCTCACACTTACTCTTAGACACACTCTCACATTCACGCTCTTACACACTAAGACACTCGACACACACTCACTCACTCTTACTCAGTCAGACACACAGTCTCTCACACTCTTAGACACACACTCTTTTCCTCAGTCACTCTCTCACACACAAACTCTCAGACTCACGCTCTTACACACTAAGACACTCGACACACACTCTCACACTCACTCAGTCAGACACACATAGTCTCTCACACTTACTCTTAGAGAGACACACACTCTTTTCCTCAGTCACTCACGCTCTTACACACTAAGACACTCCGACACTCACTCTTACTCAGTCACTCACACACACTAAGACGCTCACTCTCTTACACATTCTCACATACTTACTCTTTAAACAGACACACTCAGTCACTCTGAGAGAAGGGGGGGGGCTTACGTGTTGAGTCAGCTTTGAAGCCCAAAACTTGAAAACTTGGGGCCAATGTAGTTGTTTATGAGATGAAGTGTTGTCCCCAGCAGAGGGCAGCCAGGGTTTCCATAAAACTATCCGAGCACAGCAAGTCCAAACCGGTTTCACCGTTTAGTGAAGAGAGTAAAAGCACAGCAGACGAGGACATTTAGGTGAGGACTCTTTCGTTTCTTTTATAAGACAGCTTGCAGTTGAATTCATGACTAAAAATAATACAGGTGGTTTATGTTAATAGGAAGTCTTTTTTTTTTTTTTTTTTTGCAGTTACTGATATAAATTTGTGATAAAAATGTTTTTTCCTTCTATTTAATATAATCAGTAGGGAGAAAGTAACTTAAAGCACTGTACTGAGTACATATATGATGTACTGGAGTATATCGTCTGCTAATTAAGGGGTAAACTACTTTTTAAGCCACTACATTATTTGACTCCTAGTTATATGTTAATTTAAAAAGAAAAACTATAAATATTTAGGTTTAACATACAACATACACATTGAAGCATGAGTAATAGTTATACAAGACAGTATAATGCTTTTTGTATTCTGAGGACTTTTTACTTTAAGTAGCCGGTTACATTTGGCTGAAAATGTTTCCGTACTTTTTTTTTTTTTTTTTTTTTTTTAATGTGGATTAATTTTTTTGCTTTGCATAGCCTAGAGTTATTTCTGGTGTTATGTTTAATTTTACTCAAGTAAAGAATGCAAATGTGTCTCTGTACGTTAAAAATGGTAAAAAAAAAGTGCAATAAGGCGCTGCTAGCGCCATTTTTAGAAGTCATATGGGATGTTTAAGGAACAAAAAATCCTCCATCACACTGAGTATCTTCACCTTTAGCTGTAGTTTTGTATTCTGTCTAAATTGAATTTCTATGACGTTAATAAGTTTTTGGATGCGCTAATATTATTTTTTTTATGGTGCCCTTTTAATACTGACATTACGGCCCACTGTTTAACCAATCAGCTCCTAGATGGGCGGGGCTTTCTCTATGTCCGGAACCGGCAGGAACCGGCTGTTCGCTGCAGGCAGACAGGTCAAAGTGTCGGAGCAGGTCAGAGAAAGAAGAAGACCGACTTTTAGTTATTTTAATTACACGAGAGACTTGCAACTTTTCAAACATGTGTGCGTTTTATTCACCGTTTCCGTTTTGTGTTCATTGAACATTTTTGAAAATAGCAGTTAGCGTAGCTATGCTAGCAGCTAATGCTAAGCAGTTGCGTCAGACTGGTAATATCCGTCTCTGCGGAAGATTTGAGGACAAACCTGAAGTATTTTATGCAGCAGGTTTGATATAAATTGGCATTTTAAGTAGATATGACGCAGTGTAACATGTCAGTAGCCTCAGAAATTGTAATAATGATACAGGTGGTATGAATAGATGGTCTAATGTTACTGGTGTACTTCTTTGGTTGCATGAGTCTGCTAACTAAATTACACTGCAAGGTGTGTGAACATCCATCCAACTAACCAAGACATTGCTCATAAATAATGGTCGATTAGTTATCAACTATTCACTTAATCGCCAACTTTATTGGCATTTGTAATAATCGATTTTTAGGTTTAAGTCGTTTTTGTTGTGAAAATTCTGTGCTTGTTAAATGTGACTGTTTTGTAGTTTCTGCACTCTTCCGTGACAGTAGACCAAACATCTAATCGATTAATTGAAAACACATGGTGTATACCAGACTGTTTTCCTTAGATTTTCTGTGCTGAATCCAGGCTTAGTTCATTATCTGCTCACATGCACACTCACAAGACAAACATGCTCTATCCTAATGTGCAGCACAACGGCCATTGGTTAGTTAATGAGTAGCTGCTGATGGGTGTTCACAAATAGGTGTGTGTGTGTGTGTGTGTGTGTGTCTCTCTCTCTCTCTCTCTCTCTCTCTCTCTCTCTCTCTCTCTCTCTCTCTCTCTCTGTGTGTGTGTGTGAGAGTGAGAGAGATCATCGGCACTTGGAGACAGACAGCAGGACTGTGCATGTGTTTCTCTTTTTAGGTGTGTGAACAGTGTAGAGGAGCCAGCAGCAGAGTGACAGATCAACAAAAAGAAGAAAGGAACAACAGATTGTGTGTGTGTGTGTAGGAACTTCTGCACCGTCCTGAAGAACCATGGAACTATCACTGGTGAGTTTTTCAGCTGGAAAAATTACGTTTTGTTCACCTGATATTAGTCATAAGCGTAGAGCTGCAAAGATGAATCAGCTGATAAATGTGAATATCTTCTAGTTTCTTCTCTCCTCTGTCACAGTAAACTGAATGTCTTTGAGTTGTGTGGCTGAAACGAGACATTTGAGGACGTCGTCTCGGACGTTTTATAGACTCAAAAACGAATCGATTAATCCAGAATGGAATCAACAGATTAATGTTGTTAGTTGCCGCCCTACATAAGTGATGAGATTTTCTTTATTCTTTTTCAATTTGAGCAGAAGGTTCGTTCTTGTCATTGCACCTTTTTATTATATATTTTTGACTAATTTTAAGGTCAGGGCAGCTTTCTGTCGGAGTGATCCCTCCGTTGTGACGTACGGATGACCTATCTTACCCTACTTTCTCGGAGTCCAGAGGTGGTTTTGGCGATGCAGTCGGGTAATAAAGTGTCCGAGCGGGTAGACGGTTGCTGCGTTGTTACATCACAGCTGTGAAGACGGGTCTGGCAACGTCACAGCTCTGTATATATCAGGGCTGCACGATATGAGGAAATGGTCTAATTGTGATTATTTTCGACTGATATTGCGTTAGGATTCACAATTTTCATTTTCATTAAAAAAATATTAATCTGCAAAGAAAATTATTTTTAGTGTGTCTTTTTTTGCGAGGATCTGTACAAAAAAATATTTTTTTATATAAATATAAAGATTCTTTTCTTTAGTCTGTAGGATGCAATTCATTCAGATTGGTTTGACACATATTTTTCCTTTAACAAAAATGCCCCCCTCCCCCCCTGTGATTTGGACATTGCTGTACTCCATAGTTTGATAAAGTTCTATGATGGCAATCCAAGACACACAGATGTTTTGAGCATCTCGTATTGTTATCCATGTAACTCCTGGACTCACAGTGACGTAGGTATGATGGGGAATATGTGTGGAGAACAATAGCGTGGCTGCATTACAGGGGAAAAATTCTTTTGGTTGAATACATGATTATTTAACACCATTACTCATTGACTTTTGGAAAGATGGTGCATTTATTGAACTTAAAAAACAGTGAAACCTTTCAACAACTCAACACTGAAAACACCCTAAACTGTTAAATGTCCCCTTAATACTTTTCCCATTTTAAAATGTTTGAATCTTCGTCCAGGACAGAAGACGAAATAAGGCAAAACGTTAAAAAAAATGTCAATAACTGCACAGCCCCAGCGTACAGAGCATCTCTGTTGTCTGTATTATTGAGAACAAGGACAACGTGTGTCTGTGATCTGAAGGCAGATAAACAGATTCTCACAGCCCTCATTTATTCACGCATACATGCAGTTGATGTTGCCTGGAAGTGTTTATTTAAACAAGAATTGCCATCACACAATGCTAATGCTGTAAATCAAATGTTTATTAGCCGCCATGTCTGCGTCTATCTTTCGTCTATCTACCTCCCTAACTTCCTCTTCCCCCACTTCTTTAAGCGTGCATTCACACTGACTGTATCAATGCGTCTCTTTCCTCTCTCTCTTTCTCTGGGAAATGAAGCTGCCTTCAAGTGCGGTCGGAAACGTCGAGGTCTATAAACGATCTGACGGTAAACAATAGTTGTGAAATATGAAGTCTACTTGTGCTCCATCGAGGGGTTTGAAGGTCACAGCAGGTCGTCACACAAATGGGCCGTTTCAGTCAGTGATGCTCACAGCCCTGCGCTGAATCGCCGCATCCAACTGTTTCTAGTGTGCAAGCACCCTAACTCCATACTTCCTCTCTCCTTGTGTCCCGCTGCAACCCGCCCCACCCCACCCCACCCCCACCCCCTCAGGCTCACCCAGCGATCAAAGCCTTCATGTGTGGCTCCGTCAGCGGGACATGCTCCACGCTGCTCTTCCAGCCTCTCGACCTGGTCAAAACTCGTCTGCAGACTTTGCAGAGCGGCATGCATCCTGGGTGAGTCTGCACGCACGTATGTGCGCACACATGCACAATTATCAGTAGGGCTGGGTATCGCCATTGATATTTTGAATCACAAGCTCCCCATTTGATTATATTTCCAATTCAGTGAGGTTTGAGGAATGTCAGTTACAATACCAACGTAGCTCGGATTTAAAAGAGATTCTCTGAGAACTTCTGCTGTAAATTGTATAAGCAAGAAGTAACCCTCAAATATATGTTTTTATAATGCAACAAGTTGATGTTTAAATTAAGAAGTGACCCCCCCCCCCACACCCCAAAAAACGGGAGTCAATTCACCACATGCATGGTAAAAATGTATATGTTGTGATGGAAAATTAGTTCTAAGCATGATTTCATATCTCTGTCAATAATATTCAGGTATTATTCATATTATTTAATCACTATGCTTTTTCAGGTTGTATGACTTCATTCAACTCATTCTATGTGTGTGTCCTCCCTGAAGGAGAGTCACAGCTGTTTGTCTCTAAATCTTCCCTTCAAGGTCCATGCCATAAAGTCTGAAAGATACAGGTGTCCAGAGCTACGTTTAAGGGTGCAGAGCTGGGACATTTCCTTCTGTACGTCACCAAATGACACCAGGTTGTCTTGTCTTGTCTAGCAGCTAAAGATAAACGGCCAATAGAAAACTTTGAGGCATGAGGGACAGATGTAGAAAGACGTCAAACGGCTCTGTGTATTGTAAGATGAAAGCAGGATATAAGACGATGATGTTTCTGTTTCACGGCGCTCAGGCGTTGTCACACTGTTGCTGCGTTAGCTCTCTTATTCTCTGCAGAGGATGATAATTAAAAATTCACCAACCTTCACTCAGCTGCACAACAAAGTCTCACTCTCGAAACTATTCCTCTCCTGCTCTACAGGAAACTTCCACAACAATATGTAAAAGCAGTATTGTAATAAAAAACAAAGTACAAACACTTTGTTGATGTTAGCTTGCTCAAAAAATGCAGTGTTTGGTCCTTTAATGTGAGGGAATTGGGCCTGGAAAGTACTGGAAAGACAAGTAATATCTTAAAAGGTGACTTTAACTCAAGTTATTTTATGGGAAGATACTTTTACTCAAGAATTGCCTTTGAGTACTTTACACAGGACTGATTTTCAGTGATAGACTCATTCTCCCAAAATGCACCACAAAGCACCACAGGAAGTCATTCCTGCCTGTGGCCTTCACACTTTATAACTCCTCCCTCTAAGTGTCTGACACACACACACACACACACACACACACACACTTAGAGAGGTTGAAACTGGACAATATTATCTGTCAACTGCTACTATTATTATTATTATTATTATTATTATTATTATTATTATTATTATTATTACTTTTCAATTATGTCAATTATGTAAATACTGTATAATAACATTCCTTTAACTATGTAAATACTGTACATATCCAAACTCGTTACATTTCTTTATTGATTTATTTATATTTCTACTCTATATTTCTAACATTTCTGCAACTGCAACACAGATTCCCTTCGGGGATCAATAAAGTATTTCTGATTCTGAAAAGATCAATTTTTGGATTTTATTAATCGGCATGAAATCGCTCAAACAAAGATTCATTTTAATAGTAGAATGGATTATTTTAGCCCAGCGCATGCACAGTTTTCAGTATATCTCCAGCATGCATCACGTGTTTTCTTGCTATATTAACGGGACGCCCGATAGAAAGGGGGACCCTCGGCTAAACCTCGTGGGCCCCTCCGCTCTCTGGCAGCTCATCTGAACGCTCCTCTTTCAGTTCGGGCCGAGTGGGGATGATGACCGTGCTCCTGAGCGTGGTGCGAACAGAGAGGCTGCTGGGACTGTGGAAAGGAGTTTCCCCGGTTAGAACATCTTTATTCTGTCTCTTCTCTTCCTCCACCCCCTTTCTCATTCAACGTCCTCTGTGTTTATCAAAACATCTTCACAAATCCTGTCGGTACGCGATCCGTCCTGCCTGCATGATCCGTTCTGCGCATGTGCAGATGCTAATCACGATGTACGAGGAGTTACGGCGCTGCACGATCTGTTCCACGGTAGCGGTCTGCTGTTAGCCTCTACCGGAAAGCTAACGTTAGCTTAGCTAACAGCTAATTCGGCTAACCGCTAGCTGACAGCTTGATTCAGCCTAAAATAACGTTACTCAAACTAAGCAGCGGGAAAAGCAGCTCCAGCTAAATTAAGACTTTACAGTAATAATTAAGATGAGTATTGAGTGATTGTATTTTAAATGAGGACAACGTAACGTAGAACTGACATAACAGCTGTTATATATTTAAATGGTTATTTTAACTTTTGAGGGTCTGTTACATGCTGTCTCAGCTAGTGGTTAGCCAAATTAGCTGTTAGCTAAACTAACGTTAGCTTTCCAGTGGAGGCGAACGGACTTTCTTTAACTGTCTATGGGAACAGATCGTGCAGTGTCGTAAATCCGCGTTCATCAAGATACCATCTGCGTGTGTGTAAACATATTGCACATGCGCAGAACGGATTGTGCAGGCAGGACGGATCGTGTACCGACCAATCCCCCAGCGTCAGGTTCTGCCCTCTGTTTCTGACTCCGCCCCTTTCATCCATCTGCTCCTCCAGTCCTTTGCTCGGACCATCCCCGGAGTTGGGATCTACTTCAGCACCTACTACTCCCTGAAGCAGCACTTCCTGCAGGACGGCAGCCCCGGGGCGGTAGAGGCGGTGCTGCTGGGAGGCTCTGCCCGGACTGTGGCGGGGGTCTTTATGCTGCCGGTCACTGTCATCAAGACACGCTTTGAAGTGAGCACAGGCAGTATGGGCCAAGCTAAAAAAGAAAAAATCAAAGCACACGTCAGATAATTTTCTCCAAAAGATGGTTTCTAGCATTTTCGGCAGTTCTGATCCCACTGATTTGGTCTTGTGTTTCAGTGTGGCAGGTACAGTTACGGGAGCGTAACCGGGGCTCTGCGCAGCGTGTGTCGGACCGAAGGTCCGGCCGCTCTGTTCTCGGGCCTGATGGCCACTCTGCTCAGAGACGTTCCTTTCTCCGGTATCTACGTCATGTTGTACAGCCAGGCCAAGGCCTCGCTGCCAAGAGGTAACTGACACAGTCATTCAGTATCAACCAGCAAAAAATCCCTGTTTTATTGTCACAACAGAACATCAAAATATATTAAAGTTCTGATAAATAAAATGTAGAAAAATACAAACTTAAGATATGAAACTTAAAGTCCTTTGAACAGAAACACAAATAAAAAAACAAATAATCAGTGTTGCCAACAGGGACGTTGTAGAGCGTCCTCTGGTGGACAGACTATGCAACGCCATCACTAACAGGGACGTTGTAGAGCGTCCTCTGGTGGACAGACTATGCAACACCATCACTAACAGGGACGTTGTAGGGCGTCCTCTGGTGGACAGACTATGCAACGCCATCACTAACAGGGACGTTGTAGAGCGTCCTCTGGTGGACAGACTATGCAACGCCATCACTAACGGGGACGTTGTAGAGCGTCCTCTGGTGGACAGACTATGCAACGCCATCACTAACGGGGACGTTGTAGAGCGTCCTCTGGTGGACAGACTATGCAACGCCATCACTAACGGGGACGTTGTAGAGCGTCCTCTGGTGGACAGACTATGCAACACCATCACTAACAGGGACGTTGTAGAGCGTCCTCTGGTGGACAGACTATGCAACGCCATCACTAACGGGGACGTTGTAGAGCGTCCTCTGGTGGACAGACTATGCAACGTTTTTATTTTATTTATTTTTGTATTTGTTACGTCCCTAACAGCCTGTGTCTGTCTTCCTTTTAGAGATCCGCTCGTCTGCGTCCGTCCCGCTGGCTAACTTCAGCTGTGGGGTTGTGGCGGGCGTCCTGGCGTCCCTGGTCACGCAGCCGGCTGACGTGGTGAAGACACACGTCCAGGTGAATCCCCAGCTGAGGACGGCAGAGGCCATCCGATACATCTACACGGTGACTATCTCACTCCTTTTAAAGGAGAGCATTAGTTGCATTTTGGAGCTGCAGCTAACGATTATTGTCATCATTATGTTTCATTTCTGGATGAATGGATGTCCTCAAATGTCTTACTTTGTCCACAACTCGGAGAGGAGAGGAAACCTTTCTTTTGTTTAGTTACTGTTGCTCTTTAAAGCAATTTATTTATCTGATTAATCAGTGGAATAATTGGTAGAATACTCGATTACTAAAATAATCGATAGCTGCAGCTCTAATCCAGATGAACAGACTGTGCGTTATACAAGTTTTGTTTATCTGACGTCTGTCTGCCTCTCTCTCTCGCTCTCTTTCTGCCTGTTTCTCTCGCTCTCTCTCTCATTCTGCCTGTCTTTTTTGCTCTCTCTTTCTCTGCCTGTCTTTCTTGCTCTCACTCTCTTGCTCTCTCTCTTTCTCACTCTCTACCTGTTTCTCTCTGTCTCTTTCTCTCTCTCTCTCTCCATCTCTTATCTCTGTCTGTCTGTCTCTTTCTCTCTCTCTGTCTGTCTCTATCTCTCTCTCTGTCTGTCTCTATCTCTCTCTCTGTCTGTCTCTCTCTCTCTGTCTCTCTCTCTCTCTCTCTCTCTCTCTCTCTCTGTCTGTCTCTCTCTCTGTCTGTCTCTCTCTCTGTCTGTCTCTCTCTCCATCTCTGTCTGTCTCTCTCTGTCTCTCTCTCTCCATCTCTGTCTGTCTCTGTCTCTCTCTCTCCATCTCTGTCTGTGTGTGTCTCTCTCTCTCTCTCTCTCCCCCATCTGTCTCTGTCTGTCTCTCTCTCTCTCAGGAACACAGGCTGCAGGGTTTTTTCAGAGGGGCGGTGCCCCGGGCTCTGAGGAGGACCATGATGGCCGCCATGGCGTGGACGGTGTACGAGCAGATGATGACCAGCATAGGACTGAAGTCCTGAAGCTGACGCGAAGCTCGGGAAAGAGGAGGAAGAAGAAGAAGAAGAAGAGAGTCGACGTTTAACGTTAACAGGAAGGAAACGGCTACAGCAGACTTTGAATGACTTCAAACATTTCACCGCAACAAGACAAGCCGCCGGGTGTATGAAGACACCCGGTGTCTGGAGGACTAACGTGCACGTTACGGGAGCGATGTGGAGGCTTCGCTGGATCCGGACCTCTTGGCCAGTTCTTCGTTGCTCTGGAGAACCGATTTTAAAATAACAGGCTTGCTGTGATGCTCTGTGTCTCACATGAAGCGAAGCATTTCTCATCCTTAACCCTACAGTCACATTAGCGACAGAAGAGAGCGACGTGCGCTCGCTTGTGGGCGTGCATGGCCTACTCCTGGTTGCTTGGCAACAGTAAACAGAAATTCTCTGGCGCTACCTTAAAACACGTCGTACAGGTCACTTCAGAGGTATCGTCAAGTCACGAGAACGATGTTTTGGGATTTAAAAGTATTTATTTCTCCATAGAAGTAACGGTATATAAACTGTATGAGATAAAAGGCCAAACGTATCCGATATATACAGAAGTACGACGTCCTGAAGCGTTTCCGCCATCTTGAATGATTTTCTTCAACTCGAGCAACCCACGTACGTACGTCACACTGCCTCACTCTGATTGGCTGTCATTTTGTCGCAATTTTTGTCGCTCAGTATTTGCATAAAATAGACTTCTTGTCTATTTTGATCCCGCCTCGTGGCCCCCCGCCCCCCATTGAAAATGAATGGCAGCCTGTTGCTTTCTCTCTCTTGTAGCTAATGTGACTGAGGGGTCTCTGGGACTGAATCCCCATTCGCACGGGACCACCAGTATCACCAGGGGACCTCATGTGGTTTAGAAACCCTCCACATCTTGTTTCTGATTTGATTCAGATTCATCTCGAACAAACAGCCTACTGTAAAACAAGAAATGGAGGAAAAGAAGATGAAAAACACAAAAGCAGAAACTGAGAAATCAATTTGATTTCATCACAGAAAAGTTTCATGCAGCACATTCGACGGGATTCGCGACGTCTGTATTTTACTCACATTTACTGACATTAACTCCCACAGATGATGGCAACACTTTTTTTTTTTATTTATTTATAATAATTGCCAATAAAACTCAGAATCCCAAAGATGCCGATTCGCACGAGACTTATCAGACGACCTCCAACATGGCATCGTGACTTCGCGTAAACACACACGGCGACTTTCTAGCTAATCACAAGTATGTCTACGCTGTGTACAGCGGGCGTTAACATACACACCACTTGGCATTTTACTCCCCCACCACCCCACCCCCCCACCCCGACCAAACTCCCTACGTAGATTTTTGCCCTTTCGTGCTACTCGCTACGGCGTAAATCCGCACGCTATCGTAAGGTAATGTAAGTCAATGGAGACCAAAGGGCTGATAAACACACTAAGAAACGAGCGTGTCTTGATAGCACGCCAATAACGTCATACGGATTAACGTTTCATACATACGCCGTTTCATGAGGTCCGGCTGCAGACTGTGTTTCACAAAGTATTGTCTGTATTTTGCGTTGGAATATTTACAAACTAGAGACGTGGTAGAGTCACACGGGATGCAGATCCGACGACCTCGGCAATTATTACAACCCACAACAGCTTCCCGGGTAGTTTTAGTCCCGTACGAATAGGGCTTCAGTGAGTATTTGTATTTTTTTTTGGGGGTTTAGAGCTTAGATTCCTGTGTCTTGTTTTTCACAGTTGAGATCTTTAGAAGTGAAGCAATCCATCGTCACTTCAGAGCCAGCTCAGACTTCTGTAACGCACTTTAACCCTCGACGCTCTGTGTCAAACCTGCAGACGCTCTTAAATGCAATTTATGCGTGTGGACCTGGGCAATATATCAACATTATATCGATATCATGATATCAGACTAGATGTCGTCTTAGATTTTGGATATCGTAATATGGCATAAGTGTTGTCTTTTCCTGGTTTTAAAGGCTGCATTACAGTAAAGTTGTCATTTTCTGAACTTACCACTGTTGTTGCTGTTCTATTATTGGCTTTTACCCACTCATTGTGTGAAGCAGCACTTATAGTTAACACTAAAATATCAAGATATCAAGGTATTTGGTCAAAAATATTGTATTTCTCCAAATTGCCCAGCTCTATGAGCGTGTAGTATTTACTAAGTGCATTCATCTGCCTTAAAATGTGATATTTGTCTTCATATTTGTCCAAAGTGTACTTTTAATGCAACGATGTTTGCCATGGTTCTACCTTTTTTTTAAGGGTGTTGAAGAAAATAAAGCACTCTACAATACATCTATGTGTAACATGAATCCTGAAGTACACACTTTATCTGTTTAAGTTATCTGTAGAAACTAATTTTGCAATACAGGTGCGTTGTAAAATTTCACAATAGAGACTCTGCTCTTGCTGTAGCGTCACCATTTACTGAAGAAACTTAACGTTATGGTCCCTCTGGACCTTCTTCAACAGTATTTTCTAAGTGTGTGTGTGTGTGTATATATATATATAAAATTTTTGGGGGGGCCTTTACAGTATTTATAGGACAGTTGAAGACATGGAGGGGGGGGGAGACATGCAGCAAAGGGCTGCAGGTAGAAGTCCAACCCTCTATATGTGGCGCGCGCTCTACCAGGTGAGCTCCCAGGCGCCCTTAAATATCAGCTCTATCTAATGTACTAATCTAAATTAAAAGAAATACTCATGGCGACGGTCCAGCGGGGCCAGAACTTTAGTTTCTTCAATAGATGGTGATGCTGTAGCGGCCGCAGAGTGCAGGATGTACCTTTTTAAAAGAAGTCTTATCCGTGTAATTGATCGGACGTTTGCGCCTGAAGCCTGGCTGAACTCTGAGATGTTAAAGTGCAGATAAGGTGACACGCTGAACTCTAGTCCCGGGCTGTGCCGGGGTCACTGTGACACGGCATACTTTATATTCACCTTATTTCAACCCAGCGTTTCATCTGTGTCCATCTTTATTGTCCAGACAGAAGTTCTTTTAAACAGCACTCTGCTCAGCTAACGCTGTTTAAATGTAAAATGCACTTCCCTTTTACTAGAAGTGGTTGTAAAACCTACTGGAAGCTGGCCCGCTGCAGGGCGTCCAGTAAGAACTGATCCAGGATATCGGACTAAAAGATCCGGGAATGTTTGTCCTCATGTTGTCCCCATGTTGTCCCCATGTTGTCCTCATGTTGTCCTCATGTTGTCCTATATCAATGTTCTTTTTAATCCCCCAAAATAACATGATTGATTCCACCCAACGCTCTTTGCCAAGTACAAATCTCTACTTTCATTAATTTTGGGGCGTCTTATTCAATTTTATAGCATTTGAAACCAAATTGAATTGTTTTTGAAATAGTATTGAGATTAAAAGTTGACATATTCCAGTCTGTGATTATCATCAACATCCATTCCTTTAATTTTAGTCTCAATAATTCCTAATTTCTGTTTTTCTAACTCAAACATTAGGTATAATTTATTATGAGATTTATTCCAAAAATAACTGTAAAACTAAAGTTAATAAGTTACGTAGTGTTAAACGTCAAAGTGACAAAAATGGGACAAAAGCGTTAGAAAAAGTTAAAAACATTACAAATTACATTGTCTCTGTAATCAAGGCTGAGGTGGAATTGACATACAGTTGTTGAAAATAACAGCAGTCCAACATCACTAACCTCATAAATCATATTTTTTGGTTGAAGTGATACTTCTACATGGCAAATAATTTAGTAGTAAGTGTTGTAGAGTCATAGAAAGCCAACAGTCATGTCATGCATGCTGCTCATTCTGTGGACTTGAATCTGTAATTGAAAGGGGCGTGTCCAAAATAATAAGTGTTGTGTTCAATTAGTTAGTGAGGTGATTGATTGTGTGGAGACACAGCTGTCAGTTATGGCTCATATTTATGGAAGGAAGGAAGCAAATGGTGTGCATGCTGGTTATAGTGCATTTCACACTGAAATACTCCAGACGTGGCTCTGAGGAACGGTGGAAAACATATAAAGAAGTGCAGAAAATTATAGACTGCTCAGACAAAATGATTTCAAATGCTTTGAAATGGCATCCGAAGCCTGAACGACGTCGGGAAAAACCATCAACTACCATAATAATAATAATAATAATAATATAAAAGCAAAATGGCCAAGGCTCAACCAATGATCAGCTCCCGGGAAACTCAAAGAAGACTTAAAGTTACCTGTGAGTACTGTTCCAATCAGAAGGAGGCTATGTGAAGCAAAGCTATCAGCTAGAACCCCCCCCCCCCCACCCCCCCTCCGCAGAGCCAAATTACACACTGACTGGCCAGAGGAGAAATGGAGCATCATTCTGTGGACTGATGAGAGCTAAATTGTTCTTTTTGGGTCTAGGGGCCGCAGATAGTTTGTCCTCCGACCCCCATGCACTGAATTCAAGCCACAGTACACTGTGAAGAAAGTAAAGCATGGTGGTTATGGGGATGTTTGTCATACTGTGGTGTTGGGCCCATTTATCACACACCAGGGATCATGGATCAGTTTCTATACATCAAAAATACTTGAAGAGGTCATGTTGCCTTACGCTGAAGAGGAACTACCTTTGAAATGGGTCTTTCAACAAGACTATGACCCAAAACACACCAGTAAGGAGCAAAGTCTCAGTTCCAGATGGACCAGGTGGATGTTATGGAGGGGCCAGCCCAGTCCCCGGACCTCCATCCCATAGAAAACCTGTGGGGTGACATCAAAAATGCTATGTCTTCATTCAATTTAATGTATTTAATTGATACTGTTTGAGGCCAAACCCGGTAATGCAGAGGAATTGTGGGATGTAGTTCAATGGTCCTGGGCTGGACTACCTGTTCACAGGTGACTCCATGCAACTCAGATGTGAAGCAGTTCTCAGAAATAATGGTTTTGCAACTAAATATTAGTGCAGTGATTAAAAGTAAAGCAAACCCTTGAGACGTTTTTTCAGTTTATACAGTAAATGTCTGAGTTTGTAAAGAAAAATGCAAATACTGCTATTTTTTAACAGCCTAATATTCCTTTTTCTTCACTTTCTGTAAAGATATAACACAAACTTGATCAATTTTGGTCATATTTTTGATTTGGAATTGAATGTGAAGTCTTCCCAATGCATTGATATTATGGAATTAAAAGCTATTCTAAGGATTTTGAGCATTATTCACATTTTTAAACACACTATTATTCTGAACACAACTGTAGATGACATGCAACATAATGCTAATTAACACAAACTGAGAAAAACGTGAACTACACCTTTATTATCTATAATGAAACCGAATTAAATCCTTTACAAAATTCAAAGCAACACCAGAACGGATGATCACTGTATTTCAAAATAAAATGCTATTGGGCGCCTGGGTAGCTCACCTGGTAGAGCAGGCGCCCATATATAGAGGTTCACTCCTCGACGCAGCGGCCGCATGTTAGACTCCGACCTGCGGCCCTTTGCTGCATGTCGTTACCCCCCCCCCCCGTCTCCCTATACTTAAATACATGCTCACTAAACTTTATAGACTCATTTGTTTGCAGTTCATCAGATTCCCTGTGAATAAAAGTAGGTTTTGGCTCAATAATCTTTGTCTTTTGAACTTTATATCACAGTATACCTCTCATCTGTGCCACATTATCAACATTATGACACATGAATTGTGCGTTTGTGTTGATTTTCCTTAGGAATTCCATTTGAATGTACAGTAAGTGCACGCGTATGAGGTTGGATTTAAATATTCTAACAAAAAAACGACACATGACATTAAACAGAACCTAACTTTAAATAAGATCACCTTAAAAGCCGAGAGAGAGAGACCTGCCTGGCAACCCCTTGACCAAATAATACAACTTCAAAAAAAAAGTATACAAAAGTCAAACTGTCACAAGCTTGATAACTGCATGTCTAATCGTTTTGAGTCAAAATTCTGTGATTGCAGCTTGTTAAATGTGAACATTTGACGATGTTACCGATGAAAAATAATCATTAGTTGCCCTAATAATTTGTAATGGGATTCAGTGTGAATTTGTGACAGAAGGATAGACCATGTTTGAAAGTGGTAAATCAGCTATGAGCTACTTTATAGTAGATTAAGAAAGGTTTTATTGCATGCTCTGGGGGGAATTGTTGAGTTTCTGTATGTTATAGATATTTTCTGTCCTGAGATGACGCTGTTATGATTTGACACAGGCCTCCAGTACATAAAATTGAATTGAAATCCTGGACTTTCCCCAGAAAACAACTCCAAAAACATGTTTGGCATACCACCGTGTGACTCATCGCCCACTCCTTCTTTTTTAGCCTTATTTGTAAGCTCTAATGTCCTTGGCACTCATCCAAAAACTAAGTTAAATCCACATAATCATTACCACTACGTACCTATGTGTCTGTTCAGACTCCCACCATGATTTCCTTCAGCTGTATTGATGTGTATAGTGCTTTGAAAATTACAGAATAATCATACACTTTCTCCACATGAGACCATACTGTATAATAGCATAAGTTTTTCAGATGTTATTTCTCAACTCGTTGTGACATTGTGTACATATCATGTTCCCATGGCCTGGAACTCTTTATCTCTAGCAAATATAGTTGCAACACAGGTCAGTCTTTCACCGAGAAGTCTGCGTCTCGGCATTGTCTTAATATGGTCTTTCCATCTCCATTGTCTTAATATGGGATACCCGTCCGACCCGTGGCGGTCTGAACTGTGGTTACCTCCGCTCTGCCGCTCCCATCGTGGCAGACGACACCGCCTAGTGGCGAACTCACAGCACTACACCCGTAGATATAGGACAACACCCGCCCCCTTCACAGCAACCAACCAATCACAGGCTTGGAAATGGGGTATTTATAGTACGTCATTTCCTCCCAGCGCCCTCTTTTTCACCGTCTGGTCAGATTTCCATACGGCGTTGTTTCGTGGTGAGTTTTCAACCGTCGTATTTTTTAATAATAAACCTTTAAATGACGCCAACAAGCTTAAGTAATGATGGCGTGCTTATAAGGCACGCCACAGGACAGTAAAACACCCACCTATGGTGTCTTTGTCGTATGAATTTATCCCAAAGTAGAAAATGCTAAAGTCCCCAGCTAACTTGCTAGCCGTTGACACGCGCTCAGCTCGTAGTGTTCCCCTCGCGCCTGACTCAAAATATATATCAGGCATTATAGTTGCAGCTTAATTTACCAAACTATCGGCCATTAGAGATGAATATAACATAAGATTAAGTGTGCATACGTGTGATTAGCGCGGTTTTACGCAATTAAGGCCTTTTAAAAACAAGGAAACTAGAAGGAAGAGTAATATACGCCATCGGTGCCAAGCGTGTAACGAGGAAATTCTGTATGCAATTGAATTTAGAGTTTACTTACTATCAATAACTAACCAAACATCACTGCTTGAGCTGTTGATATTTTATGAGGGTTAACTTTAGCTAGCTCTCTCCACAATGTGTTTCTGGAGTCAGGAAGTGGGATTATTCACCAAACATTAACCCTCATGTTTTCTTTGGGTCAAATTGACCTGTTGTCCTATATCAATGCTCTTTTTAACTCTCCAAAATAACATGATTGATTCCACACAACGCTCTTTGCCAAGTACAAATCTCTACTTTCATTAATTTTGGGGCGTCTTATTCAATTTTATAGCATTTGAAACCAAATTGAAGTGTTTTTGAAATAGTATTGAGAGTAAAAGTTGACATATTCCAGTCTGTGATTATCATCAACATCCATTCCTTTAATTTTAGTCTCAATAATTCCTAATTTCTGCTTTTCTAACTCAAACATTAGGTATAATTTCCTATAAATGAGGTCTATTGGACATGAATTCAAAAAAACCTTTAAAACTAAAGTTAATTTAGTGTTACGTAGTGTTGAAAACGTCAAAGTGACAAACCTCAAAGTGTCAATTGTTAAAATGGACAAACATGAGAAAATTACAAACCTTGATAAAAAGCTTCAACCAATTTTCAATTTTGACGGGAAGACAACACAAGGGTTAAAATGTATGAATCTGGACCTTCGTCACTTCACGTTGCCTGTACTTAGTAATCACCTTAATTTGCACGTTAGTTAGCTTAGCCAGTAATATCTGAGATGTCTTAGATTAAATGTGAAGCTCAAGCTTTTAAGAGATAATCCTGGCAAAAGTAGTCTCAGAGGTATAATAGAGGGCAAGCCGTCATTTTTGCTGTATTACACCAAATAAATACACAATGCATTTTAGAAAGCAGTACATCAAAAGTTAATTATAGTGACTGGAACAGAAACGTCATGCAAGACAAAAACTGAAACACAGGACATTCAAATAAAAGAATTGAATTAAAACCAAGGGCATTTAAATAACTAAAAATAAATATAACCCGAAATGGGACTATTAACACTGCAGCTCTAAATTGCCCATATGTCGGAAGAAAATGTGAACTTAAGTTAAACTGCGTGCACACTGAATCAACATTATGACACACTTTGTTGTTTGACCAATGTTTTTTATCCTTTTTTTTTTCCAGCTCTCCCATCACTCGTAACGCAGGGAAAGTGGTCACGATGTCCGGAGGTCTGGATGTCCTTCAAATGAAGGAGGAGGATGTGCTGAAGTTTCTGGCAGCAGGAACCCATCTGGGAGGCACCAACTTGGACTTCCAGGTGGAGCAGTATGTCTACAAGAGAAAAAGCGACGGTGAGTGGCTGAAGAGAGCCTGATATGCGATGAAAGAGTAAAAACCTTATACGGTTCTGCCATAGTTATACTCTTTCAGGTTATGCATGTCAATAAAGTTAGAATTTCTCTTTATCACCAGGTGTGTACATCATCAACCTAAAGAAGACCTGGGAGAAGCTGCTGCTGGCTGCCAGGGCCATCGTTGCCATCGAAAACCCAGCTGATGTGTGCGTCATCTCCTCCAGGAACACCGGACAGGTAAAGGAAAACATTGATGTCTGATCTATCGTCTTAAAAGTGAAAATGTAGCGCATTTAAAGTTTCCGAGGCTTTGTGCCGAACATGTTGGCATTTGTGATAAGAGCCGAATAACTAAGTTACGAGTATTTTGTCCTCAACATGGGAACCTGGGATGTACCACATTTTCTTTATTTTTTGGATAATGCCTATTTGATAGTACTCTATTGAGAATCTACAGCTACAGTGGGGCATTAGTACAGTAACTTATGATGTGCACACCATTAAAGCCGGGCACTGATGTCGGTGTTCAGGTGTCGGAAGTGTGCGAGATTGAGCCGGCCGGGTTTTCGCTAACACCATTAGGACTGCTGTCCCATGATTGGGGTTTGATAGTGACCTGAGCCACAGTTCAAAACACTTGTAAATAAAATGTCTCCAATTGTATTTCATACCTGTCTTAATTGGTTTTTAGCTGTTCTTTAACATGTTATGTAAAGCATTTTGAATTGTCTTGTTGCAGTAATGTGCTCTACAAACAGCTGCCTTGCTTTTGAGTATAATGTGTTCTTTCTGGCCGCTTTAGAGAGCAGTGCTGAAGTTTGCCTCTGCCACCGGTGCCACCACCTTCCACGGTCGGTTCACCCCTGGTACATTCACCAATCAGATCCAGGCAGCTTTCAGGGAGCCCCGTCTGCTGATTGTGACAGACCCCCGTGCTGACCATCAGCCCCTGACTGAGGCTTCCTACGTCAACATCCCTACCATTGCCCTGTGCAACACTGACTCCCCGCTGGGATATGTGGACATTGCCATCCCCTGTAACAATAAGGTAAGACCAACTGAATAAAATCATGTTGACAGTAAGTCTTTGCAACTTGCACACCGTTAGAGCCCGGCGCTGTCCTGTCTGTGCTGTGCGGGGTGTAGGACGTGTGCTAAATTATAAACGCTTGGCCTTTTAAATCTCCTTTCTCTGAACCACGCAGGGGAAGGAGGTCGGGGTCTTGCCACAAAATGTCAACTGTTTTGTAAATATTCCAGGGTCTTTCTTTCTAGGATTAAAATATTTGACTGTAACACATAAGCTAATGTGAAAGTAATTATCAAATTAATTTGCTAGTTTTATAGCATGAGTTCTTACTGCAACAAATGTATTAATTGTAGTGTAAGAAACACTTCACAAAGTTATAGTAAGTTTTATATAATTCAGGGAATATTACATGGTAAATATTATAAATGCATGCTGATTTTTAGATTGTGTAGCTGTGAAGTTGGCATTACATTTTATCGTAAGTGGTATTAAAAAGGTCTTGAATTGAACTTAAAGAACTCTGGGGGTACCCTGATCTTCATGCCACTGCGTATATTGTATAACGAGCAACGCTGCGGTTATCCATAGCCAATCTGTGCCTGTGTTTCAGGGTCACCACTCAGTGGGTCTGATGTGGTGGATGTTGGCCAGGGAGGTTCTCAGGATGAGGGGAACCATCTCCAGGGAGCACCCATGGGAGGTCATGCCAGATCTGTACTTCTACAGGGATCCTGAAGAGGTAAGACAAATGCAGTGCACTTTGAGAGCAATGTACAGAGTCTTGATGTTGCTGTATAAGGTTACACAACAGGGTTTAACAATACGGGTTGCCCGATGACCCGAGGTAAGTAAAACGCCACCTCGGCCAATCAAATGGAACAATCAAAAGGGCTTTAGATCATTTTTTTTCCTGGTCATTGTATTGTTTTTTTTGCATCACAGTATAGTATGTCGAAACAATGTTTTGCGAAGTTTGCCGCAAGTTTGAGATAAAATTTGATTGGCACAGCCCCAAATAAGGGTACCTTAACCCTCATGTCGTCCTCGGGTCAAATTTAACCGATTTTCAGTTTTTTTATCACAAGAAATGGGCCTTCGAAATAAGCTGAAAATGTCAACATTAGAAATATCAAACAACTTTAGAAATACATTAAAAAAAAGCTCCCACAACATTGAAAAAGTGACAAATGTCGTAAAAATCGACAATGTTTCATGGTTGTCTGGAAGACAACACAAGGGTTAAGATTGTATGCAGTCAGACCAATTGGATAGAAACCACTGTCACTTTAAGTTCTTAATTTTGTTTTAAACAGCCTCCACTTTCAGTATGAGCTTTCACACCTATTACACTGTCAGTGACATTGTAAATTTGATTAACAATTTGCACAGAAGTCTGTAAAAAACAATCTTCATGCAAGTACAATTTGACGTTGACCCCTGGACGAGTAGACCTGCCCATGTTGCACTATTTATATGTATTTTAAACTGATGTTTTTTATCTTGCTTTTATGATCTTACCTGTAGCACTTTGAGATTTGTCTTAAATGTAAAGTGCATTACAAATGTATTACTCTAATGCACACGTTTTTAATGCAGATTGAGAAGGAGGAGCAGGCTGCAGCCGAGAAGGCTGTTGGAAAGGAAGAGTTCCAGGGTGAATGGAGCGCTCCTGCTGCCGAGTTCACTCAGCCCGAGGTGGCTGATTGGTCTGAGGGCGTTGCCGTGCCATCTGTACCCATCCAACAGTTTCCTACAGGTAAGATCACAAGTTTACTTCTGCTTGATCTAGAACTGGGTATCAAAGATCTTCCAATACTTTAACTTTTGACACCGGTTCCTCAACCTTTTTTCTATTAAATACCAATTTTATAGAATTCATTTTAACAAAACACGACGACACCAATGTGACTCGGTGTAGTTGAGCCTTTCATAATACCACACTGTTGAACCAGTCTGCATAACTAAGACGTAGACAGCCAATCACAAGCATTATTAGATCTTGATGGAAGTATGCTACATGCTTAAATATTAAATGAGGTGATATTCTGACTTAAAAAGCAATTAGCTTCTTTCTTTCACTATTTGTAGATATTTTACTGTTTTTACCTTTTATGATCTTACCTGTAGCACTTTGAGATTTGTTTAAATGTAAAGTGCATTACAAATGTATTAGTTTCTTGCCTTTAAAGTATCAAAGTCTGGGAACCGAGCCCTGGGTGAGTTTCTTTTTTGCAGGTTGTTAGGGGAAGACTCATCCCTGATTGGCTCGCCTTGACATTCTTACCCTAACCAATAGCACTCGTCTTGCCTAAACATAACCAACCCAACCAGAGCAGGCAAAGTGCCATCCAGGGATGAGTTCCCTAATGAATATTTGAGTCTTCCCCTACCATCCTGGGAAGGATTTGCATCCTTGGATGGACCAAACTGCCATTTAATGGTTCTTTAACACTAAACTGTGTTTTACCGTTTCAGCTGCTGCAGCTGTAACAAAGACAGGTGAAGTATTTTTGGTTGAATTTATAATGAATTTCAAAAATACATTTTTATTTTTGAAATGTTATTCCTGAATGCTGAATGTGTTTTTATTTGTTCCCCTGCAGAGGACTGGAGCACTCAGCCGGCCACAGAGGACTGGTCCACGGCTCCCACCGCCCAGGCATCTGACTGGGGAGGCGCCGCTGCTGATTGGTCCTAAATTATTGACTATGGCGACAATAAAATGGTGTTTTCACACTTTGACTTGGTTTTTCTGTTTTATTTGACATTCACCTTCCAAAGTTACCTGTAATCAAGGGCCTAACTTTGGGTTAAACATGGGAGGGGGGGGGGGGGTTGAGAGCTCTACTTTTGAGCAAAATTGAAATTTTAAGTTTTAAAATTTATTTACGGCATTCTGGTGATTTTTTTTTTTTTAACAATTTGTTCCTTTTCTGTATCAAGTTATGGTTCAAATGTCTTGACTTATGTAAAGGAAATAAGTTTTATTTGGGGGGTGGGGGGTTTCCCCATCCCTCCTGTAAATTACACCTATGGCTGTAATCTTAATGTCAACTGCAGCAGAAGGCGATCTGATGGAAGTGAAGGGGAACTTGTGAATGTGAAATCATTTGCTTAAAGCATGACATTTGTGTGAATATGCAAGTTAATAAAACATTTAACACAAGACACAATTAACCAGAAAAGAAATTAGTTTTGATCCAAAGGTTTAAATAACGCAGAATATTGGCAAGAAAAAATAATTTGAATTTTAAGAAATTAAAGTCTTACATTAGTAATTTGACTTTTTAAACCAAACTCCCACAATGGACATTAAGTTGGTTCTCGCTTTGTATAAATACCCGACTATCTATAATTTCCTTCTGTATTTAGAAACCATGAATGCAGGCGGCTTATTTCTAACTCAAGGGTTTTAACTTCCATGTGACACTGGGGCAAATGAATACTGATGAGTACACATTACTGCAGTCAGCACAAAGCCAAATTCATCAACATCCCTGATGCTCATAAGGGGATTGACTGTGAAACGGAGAAGGATGACTAGATTAGATAATACTTTATTCATTCCACAGTGGGGGAATTTACTTGTCACAGCAGCAGCATTTTCTACAATAAAAACAAACGCACAAATAAACATACAAAAACGCAGACAGCAGCCGGTAAATGTAGTGACATCAAGTGAAGGTTGCATAAAGTGCAGTAGAACAATATTGCAGAGTGAGTGACGTTAAATTAAATTGAATATGTAATTAAAATAGTATAGCAAAAATAGGTAACCATAAATAATATTGAAAAAGTAAGTACTTGTAACTGTAAAAATATAAATACAGAAGAATGATGACGAATAATAATGAATAAAGACATGAGCATGTTCTAGTGAGGACTACATCATACAAGTGGGATAGGGTGTGACTAGGTTCTCAGTACAGGGGCAAGGTACTTTTATCATTACAACATAGACTATTTTAATAAAATATCTGACCCTAAATGTTGCACAGGCCTTTAAAACCTCGCAATGTAATGGACGTTAAATAGAGGATCCCCTGAAACCTTTATTTAAAATGTATTTAAATGTTAATGTTCGCCTTTGGCACGGTTTCCGTGGGCCAAATTAAAGTATTGTGTTCTAGGTCCTAAATAATATTAAACGGCTCTTAAATGATCCTACGTCCATGTAACGCTATCTCTAACATCTTTATTTATTCATTAATTGCTAGTCCAAATATAAAATATATATGTATAATTTGTCGCTTTCATTCAATTTTGATTGTATTTATTTTGCAAGTACTTCTGTGACTGTGCATTTTGTTGTAGTTTTATGTTGTGATAGAGGTCTTAGATTTCATTCCTAAAGGTCTAAAGAAGTCTTACATTTGACTTCTTGAAACCGGAATGAATGTGCAGAAACTGATAAAGTGGATATAATGGCCTAGCATTTTGGGCCATTGCAGCTGATAAACGTGTTAATATGAATGTTCAAAAATACGTCTGCAGCAATAATTTGTTGTCTTGTAATTGGTTGAAATTGCACATTAATGTTACATTAATGATGTTTCTATTTTACTGATTGATTAATGATGTCGGTAGATAACTTGAAAGCTAACAGCGAGTCAGGGGAACTATAACAGGCTTATAGTTGAGCAAGAATCTAGGTATATTCTGCCTATAACTGCTGTTTTTGGTGCAACAATTGTCATTTTCTTTGTGTTTACGAAAATGTTAAACTAAAATTGAGATATAATATATGATTTGGACGGTAGAAGAAAGCCAAGGCCAACAAAATCTTATCAGTGTAGTACAGATAAACAAAAAGACAACAATAAACCGGATTTAAATTCCTTGTAGTTGTTAAAGCTGATTCTGAATTTGTCCTCGGAGTTCATTACAAAGTTCACTCATACTTTTAAAGTTTAAAAGTTTTTTTAAAGCTCTTTATCTTTAGGTGGGGAATTTAATGTTTATTTTCCGGATTTTACAAGGGCGATAAACACATCACACGTCTAATTCCCAGCTGTAGTTAACAGTAGAGATGCGTTCACGGGTCCGGACATCCCGCCTGTAAAGAACAATCATTCCCTCCACATTCGCGCGTGTGTGTCAGGTGGGCGTGTTCCAGCTCAGCCATTGGACGAACGCTGATCCCATTTCCTCCCTGGCTTCCGCTTTCTTTTCATACGCACGCCCAGCCACTGAATAATGATAATAATGATCAAGATGGCTACTACAGAATCCTCCTTGCGGTAGCTAACATCGGCTACATGGAAGCACTTAAAACTGCTATTTCTCACTGTTTACGTCCTTCGTAGGTGACGGGGGCTCTGCCAGGGGTGATACTATATGGATTAATACGGGCTGAAAGGAGATAAAAGTCATAGCGCACTCATTCTGAGGAAGATAGCTAGCTAGCAGAGCAGCTAGCTAGCTCCACTTGTCGACCATCTCCAGGTTTTGCTAGCTGCCCCCTTTCGCGTGCCCAGCCGTTGGACGTAGACTTAAAATAAATGGCAGAGCCGAGGAAAGTGCCGTTCGTCACCATTTCATCCTTCAGCACCTCGCCGCCGAGCTCGGAGTCCAGCAAGAAGCGCCGCCGCGAAGACGAGGCCGTGGTCGACCTCACTTTTGGGAAAGATGGAGGTGGAAGTGCCGCGGCGGTCGGGTCAGGAGGTGGAGGCGGAGGTGGTGGTGGTGGCGGTGGCGGTTTGTTTGGGAACGTAAACCCGAAAGGAGGCGATGCAGAGACCGAGGATGGGAAGCCAACCGTCCGCCTCAACCTCCCGCTAACCGAGCCGAATGATCGGGGATCCTCTGAGTTCAACTACGGCGAGTTGGTGAACACAACTCTCACTCAGGTTAGTCACCATGATGTGAGCACGAGCGGCCTAACCTGGCATCACTTTTGCTTTGATGCCACTCTTAAATATGTTGTGCACAAGTGGTGTTAACAAGCCAGTTGGCCAGTGATTAACTGTTGTTGTTATTATCATGTTCAATATTTATTTATTTATTATAACCCTGTCTGGAGAAAGTAGAGACACACAGTCGGCACCACGATGTGATTTAATGCCAAAGTAAGTTTTTCACTTGGTGTGTTTGATACTTACAATAAACATGTAAAAAAAAAAAGGGATTAAACAATAAAACAACTAACTGCAACAGTCAAAAACAATAATATAGAAACGATGGTATCCGAATCAGCTTTATTTGCCAGGTATGAGGACACATACGAGGAATTTTGCTTTGGATCATTATTGCTCATAATGCGCTTGTACATAGAAAACAAACAATATACACACACACTAATGTATACACACTCTCAACAGAAACAATGTAGACAGGTTGAGGCATTAGTGCAATGAAGAGTGCAAAGCATGCAGGAGTGATTTTAATTGTGGAGAAATTCAGAAGAAAAGCACGGTGGAGAC
Source organism: Percina caprodes (assembly GCA_013375575.1). Classification (NCBI taxonomy): domain Eukaryota; kingdom Metazoa; phylum Chordata; class Actinopteri; order Perciformes; family Percidae; genus Percina; species Percina caprodes. The sequence continues at coordinate 5,179,820 of JABXJD010000019.1, read as the reverse complement.
ACTTTGTTCCCCTCACTATGCCTCTGAAGTCAGAGAACTTCAACAATAGTGTAGAAATATTGCAATAAAATATGTAAAAGACCGTAACATGTGTACAATATAACTGTTTTAGGAAGGAAAGGAAGGCAGCATGGTTGTGCAAAAGTCCAGTTATATGAACTATGTAATATACTATGCCAATGGTCGGGCTTAAAAGTCCAGGATGTGTTAATGTACCGTGTAGTGACTGTTGGTGGGCATTAAGAGTCCGCCGGTGGGGGTCCCGGGACATGTTGATGGGTCCAGCTGCAGCCAGGAAGAAACTGTTGTTGTGGCGTGAGGTTTTGGTCGTGATGGACCGCAGCCTCCTGCCAGAGGCTATGTGTAATTATAAATAATATATTCAAAGAGCTTTACAATAAACACCACAGAGCAGTTAAAAAAACTATCAAACAGATAAAATACAAGAATAAAAGTTACAGTGCAGTGTACAGTGACCTGAGTAAACAATAGGGCTGGGTAGCGCAAATTCCGATTCACAAGGTCCCGAACCGATAACATTTCCGATCCGATATCAGTAATAAGGTTAGGAAAATTCACGATGCACAACACACACACACACACACACACACAATACACATTTAGCGTGGATATAAAAGATTCTCAGAGAACATCTGCTGTAAGTTGTACAAGCAAGAAGCAACCCAAGGATGATGTTGTTTACAGTAAGAATTAATCCCAAAAAAAGTCCTTTTTACTTAAACACCCTTGGGGGGGAGGGGGGGGGGAAGGCTTGTATTAAAAGATAGATTTCTGGATTTTATCAATCGATAACTGGTCATTCCGACAAAGGTATGGTTTTTAATCAATTGAGAATCGATTCCTTCAGCCTAGCCCTACTTCCTCCCATTTCATTCCTTTGCCATTTGACTCCCCCTCAGGTAAAGCATGCCGCACGTTCAACAGTCCCTAAAGGCCTCGCCCCTCCCCTGGACCCCAACGACCCCTTTGCTGACGACGACAGGGAGCGACGGGAGGTAGAAGAGCTGGCCAAGAAGTTTGAGAACAAATATGTGAGTGTTAGTCTCAGGATTGTGTGTGTGTGTGTGTGTGTGTGTGTGTGTGTGTGGTTTAAATGTTCCTGTGTGTTCCCTCTGTCTGCAGGGAGGTGTCCCGAAGAAGAAGAAAAAGGACAGGATGCAGGATCTCATTGACATCGGCTATGGTTACGATGAGACGGACCCTTTCATAGACAATTCAGAGGCTGTGAGTTCCCTTTCCCCCAAAGCACACACAATCATCACTTTATTTATTATTTTTTGATCAATTTATTATTGAGAAAGGAACAAGAATACACATGACAGTTTTAGCCCTTTTCACACACACTCAATGTAAGATGATCCAAAACTAAAACCAAAAAGTGTATTTAGAGGTTGTACCAGAATAGGTTTACATGGTTTAATTTTCAAAAAACACCATATTTATGTTGTACTGCACATTGCTGCAGATCATCTTCAGAAGCAGAGTATGAGGGTGTGCCCTGACAGTACCTAGGTAAGGACTACTAGCCAGTCAGAAGCAGAGTATGAGGGCGTACCCTGACAGTACCTAGGTAAGGACTACTAGCCAGTCAGAAGCAGAGTATGAGGGCCCTGACAGTATCTAGGTAAGGACTACTAGCCAATCAGAAGCAGAGTATGAGGGCCCTGACAGTACCTAGGTAAGGACTACTAGCCAGTCAGAAGCAGAGTATGAGGGCGTGCCCTGACAGTACCTAGGTAAGGACTACTAGCCAGTCAGAAGCAGAGTATGAGGGCCCTGACAGTACCTAGGTAAGGACTACTAGCCAGTCAGAAGCAGAGTATGAGGGCCCTGACAGTACCTAGGTAAGGACTACTAGCCAATCAGAAGCAGAGTATGAGGGCGTGCCCTGACAGTACCTAGGTAAGGACTACTAGCCAGTCAGAAGCAGAGTATGAGGGCGTACCACGCTAGCAGCTAGGCGAGCATAATAACATGCGTCACAGAAGTAAAGGGTGTACTACAACAGAGCTGTTTGGAGCAGTTTGTGAACAGTGTTTTCTATTAGATGGTAAGGCCCTTTGGGGGGGGGGGGGACTTTTGGCTTTTTCACTTTGTAAACCTATAACATGCACAAAAAAGATATATAACACAAAAAAGGAAAGGGAAAAAGCCCAAAAGCATAATGAGCATAACTTTAAATTTAACGTGGAGATTGCCCTGATGAAGTGCATAAAGTTAAGCATCATGTGCAGAAAACTTAGGAAACTATTTTTATTTTTATTTTCAAATCGTGGTAAAAGGTTGCCGCACAGCGCAGTAGTAGGAGAAAACTCACAGTATTTCTACTTCTCTCCCGGCCGCAGTACGACGAGCTGGTGCCGGCCTCTCTCACCACAAAACACGGCGGCTTCTACATCAACACGGGCACCCTGCAGTTCAGAGCGGCGTCGGACTCGGAGGGGGAGAACGCCGGCGCCGAGGATCATCGCTTCAAGGTAGGTTCTTGCTTCTCTGTAGTTTTTATACACAAACAATAATGAAATATATTAGGTTTCTGAAACCGACTGTTGTCACACCATTTTAATAAGCCACATTTGTCTTTTGTAGAAGATGAAAGATGGCGAGGAACGGGTGATAAAAAAGCGTCGGAAAAAGCAAGATGGTGGAATTCTGGAGGACAAGAAACCCAGGAAGATCAGAGTACCAAAGACCGGGTGAGGGTTTTAATTTGTCTTCACTGTGTCTTCTCAGGATTGGTTTGTTCCTCCGATACATTAGCCAGGTCCTACCAGACTCTGGTCCATTAGCCAGGTCCTGTCAGACTCTGGCCCATTAGCCTGGTCCTGTCAGACTCTGGTCCATTAGCCCGGTCCTACCAGACTCTGGTCCATTAGCCCGGTCCTACCAGACTCTGGTCCATTAGCCAGGTCCTACCAGACTCTGGTCCAGCAGACTCTGGCCACTCTCCACTGACCAGTGTTAACTTCCTTGAAGGCGGGTCCTCCTTTAAATAGTTTAGCCAGCTGTGTTTTCTTTGCTGCCTTCAGCTTCTTTTGAAACTAAATTTGTCTTCTGGCTGTGGCAACAGCCGCATGCCGAGAACACACAACCTTCGGCGTTCTGCGTGTGTGTGTGTGTCTGTGTGTGTCTGTGTCTGTCTCGCGTTTGGTCACGGCAGTTTCCTGCCATGACGACCAGCCACGCTCGCCTGAGGCAGTAGGCTACTAATCTGAAATGGAAAAAAGGTGGACGGGGCACCGCGGCCTAAGATCCTGTAAGATGTTTTATTGAGTTTCCTTTTACCAAAATACTCAGTGAATTTAATTTCCTCTGGAAACTAGTGTAACATGCTGTATTTGTAGGGCTTTTATTGTGAAAGGTAAGAACTGAAAGAGTCTCTGGTAGACGCTGCCTTTGTCAAGGTTGACAGAAGTAATACAGTTTGCCATCTTTTGAGTATGCGGTCTAGACAGTAGTCTCCTGTTGTTGGATTATGAGCTGCAATAAACAACACAATGTGATTGGCTCGGAAACAACGACCTCATCTTGGGGAAAAAGGACATCGCTTTATCGCCGCGTGATATTTGTGTTCTGTGCGAACGTTCTCGCTCCTGGTGTGTGAAGGCATTCATTCCTAAACTCAGTCCATGTTCTCAGTGCGAGTTATTTAAACGGATTTCTCCTTGTTTTGTCTGTTCTGGCAGAGTTTCAGCGCTGAATGTTCATCGGCCGGAAAAGAAAAAGAGGAAGAAGCTGATGAAGGATTCCATCCACCTGGCCAACATGCTGCGTCGCTTCACCCGGGAGAAGGAAGAGATGCGCAAGAAGAACCTGGCTGGCGCCGGTCTGCCGCGCCCCGCCGGTCTGCCACGGCCAGCTGGTCTGCCGCGCCCCGCCGGTCTGCCGCGCCCCGCCGCCAAAGTGCCCAACGCCAACAGCGCACTCCTCAACGCCCAGTCCAAAGCTGCTGGCAGCAACGAATGCAACATGGCCGACCTGGCCACCGACCCGGCTGTGATGTCACTGCTGGGCTCGGCCAATAACGACATGCTGCAGGACATGATGGGTGACCTGGACTTTGGGATGCTGGACTCTCCTCAGCCCTCCAGTCCTCTCCAGGGAGAGAATGGCGCCTTCGGGATGGCACACAAAGCAGGAGGCAGCCGAGCGTCCCAGGGTAACATGATAGCCCCCCCTCCACTGCCCAGCGGACTCCCAGCCCCGCTCACAAAGCGCATCGAAGACCTGAGAGCGGTACGGCCTTCGGTATTCCACTGTGTTAGATCAGGACTGCAAGTATTTTTTCTATTTATGGATCAGTTGTTGGGTCTCTAAAGATGTCAGAACATGGTGCAGAGTTACAGCCACTAGAGCCAGTCCCACAATGGGCTTTCCTTAGTATGTGCCATTTCCTGGTCTGTAGCTTTTGAGGAGGGGGGGGGGGGGGGACCAACTGCCACTTTGTTCATTTGAAAGCCACGATGTCTCTCTCTGGGCGGGCAAAGCAGAGAAAGGGGAGGTAACCTTGTTCCTTATGACCTCCATAAGGAATCTTAATCTAACTGAATCTTGTCATTTTTCCGATTATTTTGGCACCACATGAACGCAGCATATATCTGTATTCCTGATACAAATCATGTTCTTGTTCTAATGTGACTGTTGCACACATTCCTTCAGACGTGGGAACAGGATTAACGGATAAGTTGCCTAACCCGTCTGACACTTGTCTCTTGACACAGGCGTCCCGTCTGTTTGATGCAGAAGGCCGGAAGAAATTCTTCACACTGGACATGAACAACATCCTGCTGGAGTGAGTACCGTTTGCATTTTGATTTAAAAACAAAAAACAACACGTGAAAATCTCTTGACGCTTGACTAACTGTGTGTGGTTGTGTGTGTGTGTGTGTGTGTGTGTGTGTGTGTGTGTGTGGTTGTGTGTGTGGTTGTGGTTGTGTGTGGCAGCATTGAGTTGCAGGTTCAAGAGCAGCCAGCAGAGGTGCGTTCAGTCGTCTACTCCCACCTGGAAGTCTTTGTGCCCTGCAATAAAGAAGCTTTGCTCAAACGGCTGAAGAAGCTCAGCCTCAACATACAGGTGTGTGTGTGTGTGTGGGGGGGGGGTCGATGCTATTCTCAGACACAAGGATGAAGAAATGGTGCCACTTCAGAGCTAGGCCGCACTACACATCCCACCGTACGGACATTAGGACCGTCTGCTCATAAGATATCACCATTGCAAGTGAAAGAAGTCATTAACTGTATTTGCATGCACATCATATTCCAGTTTTTGCCATTCTTCCGAAAAAGACAGTATTAAGACTAAGCTGTTTACATGGCTAATGAAAATGAATATTCCCGTTTACTATCCTAGAAATCTGGACACACCCTAGTGGGGTCGGTCTAGTAACTCTCTGTTGGCTATTCTGGTCAGGCCAATCACAATGGGTATAGAGTCGGTGGGCGGGCTTAACGTAATGACGGCGGCGTTGCGACGGTTTGGTGTGAATTCCCTGCTACTTGAAAACAAAGAAGATGGCAGCTGCTGGAGAACAGCAGTCTTTGGCCGCGACTCTGGAAGACATGGAGTTAAGCTCTGACGTCATTCTTAAAAAAGGAAGATGTGTTCGGAGTTTGGCCGACCGGATACGGCAAAAGTTGAATCTATCAGCCAGCGTTGCTCTGGTTGGTTGGAGCGCTATCCTATTGCGTGCAGAGGGAATTTGAAAGACAACCGTTTGTCCCGCCCCTCGGCTTGAGCCCTGCCAATGGGGAGTTCCCAGACCTAACATCTGGATGATGTGGGTCTGGTTTGTCAGGCTACGCCCGGCAAAAATAGGATTTTTTTTCATGTTTTCCACTGGTGGCAGACTTGTTGGGCCGTGTGAACACAGCGTACCGTCTTTTATTTCTTCAACCACCTTCTAAAAACAAACCGGTTTTGGGATATGCGATATCCAAAAACCTGTTATCTGACATCCAAGTCTTTCATAACGTTAAAAGTAGCTGTGTTCCTCCATCCGACCAGAGATGTCGGCTTCTCTAGGCCAAGCATCTTTACCGCAGCCGTGCAAACTGTCAGCTGTTGTTGTGTCTAACAACCATAGCAACGCACAGAGCTGACCGTAGGACGTAAACGGATGAGAGGCCGTAAACTGTCGCAAACCGCTGTAAAAACCCTGATTGAGGGGCATATTCTGAATGCGCTGCATACATGTCCAAAGAATGCTTCTAAAACCTGAATAATACGACATAATCCAACATCAGAAAATGCTAAATTCGGGAAAAGGTCTTATTCGCAATAATAGTGGAACATTAGTGTGTATGTCAACACACTCACTGTATCTGTTACTGCTGTGTCTGCTGGAGTGTGTGTATGAGTGTGTGCCGTGCTGCATTTGTGTGTGATTTCTGACTCTGTTTATCCCGTTGCCCAGGACGACCGGCTTGAACACCCCTGCTGAAGCTGAAACTGGCCGTGTGCAGCGTGATGCCGGAGCAGATCGCTCGGTACAACATGGACTGTATCGCCAAAGTGGCAAAGTAAGGACAGTCGTCGCTGGGGCTTCCAGTTCAGCACAGTCGTCATGACAACATGTTTCCATCCACGTCGTTGAGTTGCTGTGATAGACGATGTTCACGTCTGTGTTCGCAGGCAGCAGTCCGGGGAGGCAGAGAAGAACGGGTCGGAGGACGATGATGAGGAGAAGCCAGGGAGGAGGGTGATGGGCCCCCGGAAGAAGTTCGTCTGGGACGACAAACTCAGGTCAGTCTCCGAGGAAACGGAGGTTAATTTCATATTCAATAAATGTACGTCATTTTTTTATTTAGTTTTTTATAACAAAACATACAATTTGCAGCAGAAACACCACCCACCCGGACAAAAATCAAGAAAAGCCGACGGCCTAATTACGATATTCAACTTAATAACAAAATAGAAATCCAATCTGGTGAACCGTTTGCATGACTTCTTTTCAGATGTCGCATTAAGGCTTTATTTTTAAGTTTCAGGGTACAGCACATACACATGTAGGGGGGGTGCTATCTTAATACCAAAGGCCAAGGGAACTTCATCAGGATGCATAGTATCCTGATCCATGAAATAACTGGTCTTTAATAACGAAAACCTGCCTGCCTCTATGGGAATTTAACATAGGGGGGTGTATACTTATGCCCCTGTATTTTAACATAGGGGGGTGTATACTTATGCCCCCTGTATTTTAACATAGGGGGGTGTATACTTATGCCCCTGTATTTTAACATAGGGGGGTGTATACTTATGCCCCTGTATTTTAACATAGGGGGTGTATACTTATGCCCCTGTATTTTAACATAGGGGGTGTATACTTATGCCCCTGTATTTTAACATAGGGGGTGTATACTTATGCCCCTGTATTTTAACATAGGGGGGTGTATACTTATGCCCCGTATTTTAACATAGGGGGGTGTATACTTATGCCCCGTATTTTAACATAGGGGGTGTATACTTATGCCCCTGTATTTTAACATAGGGGGGTGTATACTTATGCCCCTGTATTTTAACATAGGGGGTGTATACTTATGCCCCTGTATTTTAACATAGGGGGGTGTATACTTATGCCCCTGTATTTTAACATAGGGGGGTGTATGCTTATGCCCCCTGTATTTTAAGGAAGAACATCTATTTATCTATTTATTTATTTTTATTTAGGATACATTATTCATTCATAAAGAAAATTGGTGTCCTTTTTAAAGGATGGATTTTTCCATTTTTTTTAAAAATTAAGGCAAGTTTCCAGATGATGTTTTTATTCCTTCTTTTTAGTTCTACTTTAGCGTGGGGTCATAAACTTATGAGCTGCACTGTAAATATGCGGCGCTCATCAACCATTTCAAAGCATTAAAAACATATAGCGGCCTCAGGAAAGAAAAAAAAAAAAACCCTGCTTAGATGGACGCTACCAGGTAGAATGCACCGTGGACGATTTAGTTAATGTAGAAATAACGTGCAGATCGATGGGATAAGAATACTAAAGACAAACAGCCCCGCTGATGAGTTTTCTTCTTGTCGTGATGGAGTATTTCGGATCGTGTGTTTCCAGGTTACTGCTCTGCAACCTGGTGCGGGTGAAGCTGGGCTGCTACGAGCTGGAGAACTCTGGAGCGCTGTCTCGGGAAGAATACCTCAAAGCCTTCATGGAGACGGAGGTGAAACCTCTGTGGCCCAAAGGCTGGATGCAGACCAGGTGTGTGTCCCGCTCCGTGTTGTAATGTAACAACTCCTCTATTATAACCTTTAAAACCCAGCTTAAAACATACCTCTTCACTGAGGCTTATGGAATTTAATCTCTCCTGGCCTCACACCTTTTACCTCTTAACCCCCTGTTTGTGAAAGGCGCTATATAAGTCAAAGTTATTATTATTATTATTATTATTATTATTATTATTATTATAACAACGTACAAATACTTCGCTGACGCACTTATGTGGAGTTTTCACGTATCTGTACTTCACTTCGTTATTTATATTTCTGGAAACTTTTACTTTTACTCCACTACATTCCCATCTTTAAGCATCTTGTGCTGCGTCCAAAAATGGTTCAATGTTATGTCACATTACATTTACCCCCCCCCCCACCCAAGTCTAATACCTCTATCTCTGGATGTTTCCGACGTGTTTATTTCTGTTCACAGGATGCTGTTCAAAGAGAGCACTATAGCTCACGGTCACATCCGGTGAGTCACGTGTCTTTTTATGAACCGATATCTTCAGAAGAAGCTCTCGCCAAACCTGTTCTCACTCGCTTGTGTTGTTGTGTTGTTGTTGTTTTGTTGTTGTTGCTCCAGAGCAAAGAGGAAGATGGTCGCTGCTCCCAAGGCCAAGCCAAAGGTTAGCGTTGACTTCTGTATCGGCCTAAAATGGTTTTGATAAAGATGTAGCTGTATTGTTGTTATGCGCATCGCCGACACTCATCTGACGCTAATCTCGAACTTTACAAACTTAAAAGCTGCCATCGAACTGCACATTAAAGGACCAGTTCACCTTTTCTCCTTTTCTCTCTCTTTCCCCCGGTGTTTTTGTCATTTGTTTCAACGTTTGGCGACTTTTTCTCAGCCTTTTGAAACTTATATATATATATTTTTTTACATTTTTGTCACTTTGTTCCGCATTTTTTGTCACTTTTTTTATTTATTTCATTTTTTTTTTTTTTTTACATTTGTTCACATTTTAGTCAATTTTATTGACCTTTTGTCTTTTTGACTTTTTTTTTACATTTGTCACACACGCGCGTTCTTTTATCAATACATATTTTCTCCAAAGACACCCAAATTCAATGAAAGTAGTGAACTGATTATTTATTTAACTTGTGAGGAGCGTTGTTGGGAACCGTCCACGTTACTTTTTTGGACCATTTGTTTAAAAGAAACCCAAATTTCTGACATAGAAACCTTTTGGAAAGGGGTCAAATCAGACCCGAAGACACCAGGAGGGTTAACGTTAAAAGTCTTAACTCGACATATGAAATGTTATTAGAAATGTGAAGCTATCCTTTAATATAACATGGAAATGTTAAATAAATTTAGGGTAAATGTTGTTTTTCTGTTCGTCAGGAGGCTGTGTGGGTTCAGCGGTCCGTTCCCTTAGCTGGCGCCACTCCCTCCCCTGCTGCCCAGGTTGCCAAGCGACCGCCTCAGTCGCCGTCTGAGCCCATATGTCTGGATTCCCTCGACGAGGACCTAACCGCTCCCTCCCTGGACTCCATCTCCAAGGCCCTGGCCATCCTCGGCAACGCAGCTAAGGGCCTGGCGCACGGAGACAGCCCCCCATCCCCGGACGGACCCAAGACCGCCTCCAAGCCGTCTTCGCTCCACGCCTCGCCGCTCATCCAGCAGCAGAAAAACAACTCTGTCGGCAATCCCAGCTCCAACGCACCTCACTACATCTCTACCTCTTCGTCCCCCTCCACCCCTCTGTCCCGGCCTCTCTGCGTCATGTCCGCTCCTCTGCCCTCGGTCAGGGTGGATGGGATGGGCGTCGTTAAGGGCGCCGTGCAGGCGCACAGACACTCAGTGCTGAACACTCAGAGAACTCTGGCTGTGGGCGTGGTCAAAGCCAACATGCCGGCCTCGGCGACGTCACTTAAACAGCGTCCGCCGCCCACTGCGTCTCCACTTGTGGCCCCAGGGTCAAAGACGGGGGTCTCTGCGCCCGCGTCTGGCCTTCTCAAAGGCAGCAATAACAAATCCAACAGTGGCGACACCATTATCATCACATCGTCGCCTCAGTCTCGGCCACACACCCTCATCTCCCCCACACATGAGCCCCAAAACCTTCCAGACGCCGCGCCTGCCCCACAATCCGCAGAGTAAATCCTCGCCCTCCCCCCTCTCTCAGACGCACACTGGTGTTCAGCCCCAGCCGCAGTCTAACTTTATCACCCCCATGCATGCCACACTCACCAAGTCCACCCACAGCAGCATCCCACCCATCGTCAAACTCACTTCCCGGCCCCTAAACCCCGCGGTGATCACCACCACCGCGGCCTCCCCCTCCATCTCCCAAAGTCCCCGGTCTCAGGCAACCCCCCTACTCCACCAGTACTCTCCCAAAAGCCCAGCAGGCTTCCGCCTGCCGTTCTCAGGTGCCCAAGGAGGAGCGACCAAGCCGGGGCAAGGCAGCTACACCCTGTCAGGCAGCCAGAAGACCCCCAACAGCAACAACAGCACCACCAACACTAGCCTTATTAATACCATATCCATAAGCAAGCATTCAGGATCCAGTGCCTCCCCCACGATATCCTCCGCCAACGCAGGCCAGCGTCAGAGGACGGGGGGCGGGACACCTCAGGGGGCCAAGCCAGTTGCGTCTGTCCTATCGTCATCTGTCTCTTCTCAGTTGCCACAGGTTTGTACTGCCGGCAGATTAGAAACCTGCGTCCTGTTGTCCAAATGAAACACACGTTTAAGCACATTTCACCGGCTCTGTAGTTATGTGATCATTCCCTACTCTTGCCCTAGTCTCGCATTGCCAGATCTATCTCCACAGCGCTGCGGAGGAAGGTCTGGCTACACCACAGATGCATTCTGGGATAGGAGAAAAACGCTTTGGGTTGTTTGCATTTCTTTAAACCAATCACTGGCGTCTGGCGACGGCGGCTCTGCTGAATAGTCTCAGGAAGGAAGTTGTTTTGGTTGAAAATTTGCACCCCGCAAAAGAAAGACGCCACATCCAATATTAAATGAAGTTAGCTGTTGACACAATACAGTAACGTGAGCTATTTAAATCAGCTGATACATGGTTACACCTCATTATCTCCATGGTTACACCTCATTATCTCCTACCAGTGTATCTCCACAGCAATCTTACCAATCAGTCCCAAAACGTCCCAGTTAGAGAGGAAACACCCTCAACATACTCTTTATAAATCGGTACAATCGTTCTCTGATTAATCCAAGCAGGCCTGTCTCAATGCATGGTCTCTTTAAAACTTGCCACTAGCTCGAAGTTTTGTTTCCCGAAGAGGATTTTGTTAACTGCAACACACAGAGAGCGGACATACGTCAGCCTTTCTCCTTTATACTCGGATTATTCCTCACCACTTTTGCCCTAATCAATCAATCAAAATGTATTTATGTAGCACTTTACAGCATCCAGCAGGTATCCCAAGTGCTTCACATCAGAAACCAAGAGTAAAAACACACATTATACAATAGAAAGAGTGAACATAGAAAACGGTCAAATCAGAAAAGGTTACAAAGAAACCGGAGAATGAATCACACCACTGCTACGTATTAAAAGCCAGACAACACAGGTACGTTGTGAGTTTGGACCAAAAAAGAGCCACACCTGTAACAGTGTGAGTATCAGGGGGAGCCCCCCCCCCCTCCCCCCGTTTATACCTAAAACTCGCTGATTTATCTTGCTGATAATCAGTCCCCGTAGTTTCACATTGTGGTATTGCTGCTTATAGTTTAGGAAATACCCGAGTACTGCTGAGTAGGAATACATTTTACTGGCATTTGGACGAACTGTAACTATGGGAACGAGTTGGAAATACTGATCAAACTGTCTGATTCCAGCTTGTTAAATGTGTGTTTCTAGTCTCTTCTCTCCTCTGTGACAGTAAACTGAATATCTTCTCGTTGGGGACCAAACGTGACGTTGGTCGACAGACTACTCAACAACGCTGATCCTAGTTAATGTGTTCTGCTCAGGTCTCCACGGCGGGTAGCGGGGGCCTGCTCGGCTCCGCCTCGCCTCTTCCCCTGGGCTTTGGGATGCTCGGGGGCCTGGTGCCCGTGTCCCTGCCCTTCCAGTTCCCCCCGCTGCTAAACCTGCCGCCGCTCGGCACAGCGGGCTCCAGCACAGCAGCCAGCGGCTCTGCAGCCAATAGCAACGCGGCGTTCTCTACCCTGACGCAGAGTGAGTGACGCACACAGGGCAGAAACACGGATAAAACTCCCCATACGGCACAACACATACATTTAAAACTGGTGGCAGGTGCTAAATATAATCTAATATTGTCAGTTTAAGTGACATATTCATTTTTTATTTTTTTTTTACTACACATTAGGCAGGTATTGCCTTGCTGTTGTCGTTGTTTTTTTCCTGTTTTGTGTTGTATGTTATAACATCATGTGTTTTATCCCCATATTGTGTGTCAGATGTAAGCTTGTGATTATTTTTTTATTTTTTTTTTACTTCCAGTTTGACATTATTCCATTTTGTGTGCTTCATTTCCCCCAAAATTTATCCTTTCCTCAATCCCCCCCCCCGCACTCCTACCATAACGATGCCAATGCTGCATCTGTTTCTTTTCCCCCCCACCTGGCCTCAATCTTCTGTCTCCGTCCCCTCCCTGTGATTGGCTGTCACTACCACTCCTTCACCTCTGTACCATCCCTGCTCTCTCCCTTTGTCTTCCTTCCTTCCTTTCCTCCCTGTTTTGCGTTCATCTGTTCCTCCCTATCTCTCCCTCCCATGTTTCTTGTTTCCCCTGTCCTGTCTCCTCAGATCTGTATAAGAGTCTCCAGTCAGGGTCTCAGGTTGCTCTGCCTCCTCACTTGCAGCTCGCTTTCTCAGGTAAAATCTGACCCTCGCTCCCTCCACCCCCTCGAAGCTTGCTCCATTTTTACTACCCCCCCCCGCCCTGCCTTCCTTTTCTCTTTTCAATGTGTTTTTGGTCTCAGGTTGTTTTGTTCTCTGCTCGTCCGTTGGTGGCAGCATGCCTTTTTTTATGTACTCATTTTATTTGTCGTCAAATCGCTGTTGTAATGTTTTTCTTTTATCTTTCAGTGCTTTTCACTGACATTTCAAACTGTCTTATTTCTGTCCAGATGTCAGTCAAAGCCAGGCAGGAGATGCAAAGAGGAAGACTCTATGATGCAGCTGGACTCCAACGCCCGGGGGACGCTGTCCAATGAAATGACTTTGTGTCCGGACAAATCACGATGGAGAATGTGACAGATGGACAGACCACTGGTAACAGCGGTCTGAGAGGAGGACCGGTCTGAGAGGAGGACCGGTCTGAGAGGAGGACTGGTCTGAGAGGAGGACCGGTCTGAGAGGAGGACTGGGTTACACTTGATCTGAACAAAAAGATCAGCTCAAGTTTTCATGAATACCACAGTTAAATATAACTTTGTTTTTTAAAGGCTTTCATAACTTTTAAATACTATTCTTCATAAAATTGATAATGAAATAATGATGACGAATATAGTTTGTCGATGTTTACAACATAGACCTATATCACTGTGGACAGGGAGGTGCGTGTGTGTGCGTGTGTGTGTGTGTGTGTGTGTGTGTGTGTGTGGGTGAGTCGATGCATGGTCAGTGTGTCCATTTGGTGCTGTTTCTATCATAATGTAATTATCACTGATACCTGTAAGAAATGTAAACTGAATAGAATGAGCTTTTTTTTCTTCAATGAGAGCTGTACACTTTTTTTTTGTACTTGAATTCATTTGTTTCTGTATAGAACTCAAACTTTTAATTAAAATCTTTCCCTTCACCATGAAGTCATTTGATGCAAGTATTAAAAACCATGTTTCCTCTGAAGACATGAGGCTGAAAGGGATACTTTGGATCTTTTGAAGTGTGGTTGTATGAGCTGCTTCTCCATAGTCCGAGTGTTAGCTGCAGCAGATGGCGGTCGGCACGCCCCCGGTTTGGAGAAGTAGGCCGGAGTATAGACATGGAAGCGAAGCAATGTTGTTTAAGTACTATTTGAGACACGTAAAGAAATCTATATATCGGTTTAAATGTACGCTATAGTTATATTTTCATGGGTTTAACTTGCTGTCAGACCAACGACGGGGAGCTGTTGAAAAAATTATAAATCATAGTATAGTATGTTGAAAAAAGTAAAAAGTCATAGCATAGTATGTCGAAAAAAGTTTAAAAAATCATAGTATGTAGGAAAAGATTTTAAAAAATCATAGTATGTCGAAAAAACTAAAGTTATAGTATAGTATGCCAAAAAAAGTATAAAAAAATCATAGTATAGTATGTTAAAAAATTTCTAAAAAGTCATAGTATAGTATGTTAAAAAAGTAAAAATCATAGTATAGTGTGTTAAAAAAGTTCTAAAAAGTCATAGTATAGTATGTAGAAAAAAGTAAAAAGTCATAGTATAGTGTGTCGAAAAAAGTTTAAAAAATCATAGTATAGCATCTCGAAAACAGTAAAAAAAAGTCATAGTATAGTATGTAGAAAAAAGTAAAAAATCATAGTATAGTATGTCGAAAAATTTATAAAAAGTCATAGTATAGTATGTCGAAAAAGTTATAAAAAATCATACTATAGTATGTCGAAAAAAGTTTAAAAAATCATAGTATAGTATGTCAAAAAAGTAAAAAGTCATAGTATAATATGTCGAAAAAAGTAAAAGTCATAGTATAGCATGTTGAAAAAAGTAAAAAAAAGTCATAGTATAGTATGTTAAAGTAAAAAATCATAGTATAGTATGTCGAAAAAGTAAAAAGTCATAGTATAGTATGTTAAAAAAGTTCTAAAAAGTCATAGTATAGTGTGTTGAAAAAAGTATAAAAAGTCATAGTATAGCATGTCGAAAAAATTAAAAAGTCATAGTATAGTATGTCGAAAAAATTAAAAAAAGTTATAGTATAGTATGTAGAAAAAAGTAAAAAGTCATAGTATAGTATGTCGAAAAAAGTAATAAAAAGTCATAGTATAGTATGTCGAAAAAGTAAAAAGTCATAGTATAGTATGTCAAAAAAAGTAAAAAGTCATAGTATAGTATGTCGAAAAAAGTTTAAAAATCATAGTATAGTATGTCAAAAAAAGTAATAAAAAGTCATAGTATAGTATGTCAAAAAAGTAATAAAAAGTCATAGTATAGTATGTCAAAAAAGTAAAAAGTCATAGTAAAGTATGTTAAAAAGTAAAAAGTCATAATATAGTATGTAGAAAAGTTATAAAAAGTCATAGTATAGTATGTCAAAAAGTAAAAAGTCATAGTATAGCATGTCGAAAAAGTAAAAAAGTCATAGTATAGTATGTTAAAGTAAAAATCATAGTATAGTATGTCGAAAAAGTAAAAAGTCATAGTATAGTATGTTAAAAAGTTCTAAAAAGTCATAGTATAGTGTGTTGAAAAAGTATAAAAAATCATAGTATAGTATGTCGAAAAAGTAAAAAGTCATAGTATAGTATGTTAAAAAAGTTCTAAAAAGTCATAGTATAGTGTGTTAAAAAGTAAAAAGTCATAGTATAGTATGTCGAAAAAGTTATAAAAAGTCATAGTATAGTATGTAGAAAAAAGTAAAAAGTCATAGTATAGTATGTCGAAAAAAGTAATAAAAAGTCATAGTATAGTATGTCGAAAAAGTAAAAAGTCATAGTATAGTATGTCGAAAAAATTAAAAAAAGTTATAGTATAGTATGTAGAAAAAGTAAAAAGTCATAGTATAGTATGTCGAAAAAGTAATAAAAAGTCATAGTATAGTATGTCAAAAAAGTAAAAAGTCATAGTATAGTATGTCAAAAAAGTTAAAAATCATAGTATAGTATGTCAAAAAAGTAAAAAGTCATAGTAAAGTATGTTAAAAAGTAAAAAGTCATAATATAGTATGTAGAAAAAGTTATAAAAAGTCATAGTATAGTATGTCAAAAAGTAAAAAAATCATAGTATAGTATGGCAAAAAGTAAAAAGTCATAGTATAGTATGTCAAAAAAGTAAAAATCATAGTATAGTATGTTGAAAAAGTAAAAAGTCATAGTAAAGTATGTTAAAAAAGTAAAAAGTCATAGTATAGTATGTTGAAAAAATAAAAAAGTCATAGTATGTTGAAAAAAGTCATGGTATAGTATGTCGAAAAAATAAAAGTCATAGTAGTAAATACTAGTACACTATGTTGAAAGAGGTCATAGTACAGTATATACTAGTACACTATGTTGAAAGAGGTCATAGTACAGTATATACTAGTACAGTATGTTGAAAGAGGTCATAGTACAGTATGTACTAGTACAGTATGTTGAAAGAGGTCATAGTACAGTATGTACTAGTACAGTATGTTGAAAGAGGTCATAGTACAGTATGTACTAGTACAGTATGTTGAAAGAGGTCACAGTACAGTATATACTAGTACAGTATGTTGAAAGAGGTCACAGTACAGTATGTACTAGTACAGTATGTTGAAAGAGGTCACAGTACAGTATATACTAGTACAGTATGTTGAAAGAGGTCACAGTACAGTATGTACTAGTACAGTATGTTGAAAGAGGTCACAGTACAGTATGTACTAGTACAGTATGTTGAAAGAGGTCATAGTACAGTATGTACTAGTACAGTATGTTGAAAGAGGTCACAGTACAGTATATACTAGTACAGTATGTTGAAAGAGGTCACAGTACAGTATATACTAGTACAGTATGTTGAAAGAGGTCATAGTACAGTATATACTAGTACAGTATGTTGAAAGAGGTCATAGTACAGTATATACTAGTACAGTATGTTGAAAGAGGTCATAGTACAGTATATACTAGTACAGTATATACTAGTACAGTATGTTGAAAGAGGTCATAGTACAGTATGTACTAGTACAGTATGTTGAAAGAGGTCATAGTACAGTATGTACTAGTACAGTATGTTGAAAGAGGTCATAGTACAGTATGTACTAGTACAGTATGTTGAAAGAGGTCATAGTACAGTATGTACTAGTACAGTATGTTGAAAGAGGTCATAGTACAGTATGTACTAGTACAGTATGTTGAAAGAGGTCACAGTACAGTATGTACTAGTACAGTATGTTGAAAGAGGTCACAGTACAGTATGTACTAGTACAGTATGTTGAAAGAGGTCATAGTACAGTATGTACTAGTACAGTATGTTGAAAGAGGTCATAGTACAGTATATACTAGTACAGTATGTTGAAAGAGGTCATAGTACAGTATATACTAGTACAGTATGTTGAAAGAGGTCACAGTACAGTATGTACTAGTACAGTATGTTGAAAGAGGTCACAGTACAGTATGTACTAGTACAGTATGTTGAAAGAGGTCCCAAACTTCTGTCCTCTTATCTCTCTAAGCTATACAACCTGTGACATGGGACTGTTGTCTCTGTGCATGTGACTTCTAAGACTCACTAATAATTAGTGTAGTAACGTCATTTGTGATGTCAAATGTCACCTTTTAACAGAGAAACCTGGATCAGGGACCCCTTATGACATCATATACTTTAGTGCACAGCACACTAAGTTAATCTCATCAATGTTTTTTTCACAAACAGGTTGATTTAAATGTGCTAATAATATGTTGGATTCATGACATTTTAGTCCCCCCTCCCCCCTTAACTTTCAAGAAATAACTTAGTGGCCCCTCTGCAGTAACTCTGAGGACTCCCTTGGGGTCCCAGACCCCCTGTTGAAGATCTCTGGTAGTGTGTTGGCAAAGATCATAGTATAGTATGTTGAAAAAGTCATGGCAATCCTGTTATAACACCCTGAGCTATTTATATTAGCTGGACACATGGTTAATATGTAATTTCCTCTTTCCAGTGTAGGTCCAGACTACACAACACCACAAAATAACTGACGTAGAGCAGCATCGCCCGCGTTCTGGGACGTTAAATGACTGTTTTTGTCAATGGAGTCTGGCTTTGAAGAGAGCAGCTATAACGGCCACAGTTCCCCGCTGTAAAAGGCTGTCTGACAGACGGGTAAAGCGCTGAAAATGCATATAAAGTGTACATTGATATAGATTTCTTTTAGGGGTGAGGGCACAAAAATCAATCAATACAGCATAGTAGCAGCAGCAGAGTACAGTATCACTATTTTCTGTGACAATACTGTATCGATACACAGACGCCATGTATGGATCTTTTATTATTATATACTGTATGTGTTGGTCAGTTTGTCCCATTTTACAGCAATAACATTGAAGTAAGGTACACAAACAGGGAAATGGTTGTTTTTTATAGATGAAACAGATGTTGATAAAGTTTCCTTTTGGGAACGTCATTTGGAATTGGGAAAAATTTTAAGTTGGAAAAAAGGTTATAAATTGCAATATATTGCAAAATGTTGCAAAAATTGTAATAGTACCGTATCGGGACATAAGTATCGTGATATTGTATAGTGACATCAGTATCGTGATGATACCGTATCGCGACATCAGCATCGTGATGATACCGTATCGCGACATAAGTATCGGATACCGTATCGCGACACAAGTATCGCGATGATACCGTATCGCGACACAAGTATCGTGATGATACCGTATCGCGACATAAGTATCGGATACCGTATCGCGACACAAGTATCGCGATGATACCGTATCGCGACACAAGTATCGTGATGATACCGTATCGCGACACAAGTACCGTGATGATACCGTATCGCGACACAAGTATTGTGATGATACCGTATCGCGACATAAGTATCGGATACCGTATCGCGACACAAGTATCGTGATGATACCGTATCGCGACATAAGTATCGTGATGATACCGTATCGCGACACAAGTATCGTGATGATACCGTATCGCGACACAAGTATCGTGATGATACCGTATCGCGACACAAGTATCGTGATGATACCGTATCGCGACACAAGTATCGTGATGATACCGTATCGCGACACAAGTATCGTGATGATACCGTATCGCGACACAAGTATCATGATGATATGGTATCGCAATGATACAGTATCGTGACATAAGTATCGTGATGATACCGTATCGCGACATAAGTATCATGATGATACCGTATCGCGACACAAGTATCGTGATGATACCGTATCGCGACACAAGTATCGTGATGATACCGTATCGCGACATAAGTATCGTGATGATACCGTATCGCGACACAAGTATCATGATGATACCGTATCGCGACATAAGTATCATGATGATATGGTATCGCAATGATACAGTATCGTGACATAAGTATCGTGATGCATTGTACCGTGGCGATATCGTATCGTGACATAAGTATCGTGATGCATTGTACCGTGGCGATATCGTATCGTGACATAAGTATCGTGATGATATTGTATCGGGAGGCCTCTGGTGATTTCCCCCCCCCCCAATTTCTTTAGGTGTCTACTGGACCTGACACACCAACCCGATGGATGACCGTCGGACTGACCGCCTCCCCAAGTTGGCCAAAAAAAAGCCTCTGACACACCGAAGCGATGCCGACGGAAGCTGATTGGACAAACGCGTCACATGGGTCTGGTTTCCCCAGAAATTCAAAGCCAGACTGTCATGGCGGCTTGTTCAAAATACGATCTCATATTTTACTAAAATAGATCCCCGATACGTGTTTCTGAAACATTTTAAGGCAAACAGGTCATGCAGCTGCTGAATCTGTTTTCATCTCAGATCCACAACGGCCAATTTGAAAGATTTTCATCAGATTTTGAGACTCTAGTCACGCTCATCCCGTTCTTCATTTCCGGGTTAGCTCTCGACCAATCAGATTGGTCATTTGAGTCCGACTGCGTGTCGGACCGAGCATGTCAGGTCGGCCAAAATGAAGACTCCCAGCCCCAAACTGGGGGCGTGCCGACCGCTATCTACTGTCAGTGAAACACAGACTATGGAGGAGCCGTGTACACACCCACTCTACCAACCAACCACCCAACCTATCCCTTAGACAGCGACGGTAACAGAGGCACAACACCACACATTAATGGGCAGTGTAGATTTAATTGTCACCTTGATTTGGCTTTTAAATCAAAACCAACCATTAATGAAACCTAACTTAACCCAGACATGACAAATTTGAAAACATTTAATAATGACCAATAATGAACGGCAGGTTTACGAAAACACCTCGTGACATTAGATTACCGGAGTCCAACAAATGACAAAGAAAGACAAAAACAATACAAAATAAAGGGGAAAAAGGCCTGTCAATCTAAGCAGTTTGTGAAAGACTTCATGTGAAGGGTAACTTCATCTGGCAGTGTGAGAAGGTCAGGATTGGCCGGCCCTCCCGGAGCTTCTCTCAGATGGTCGTCCCCCCTCAAAACATTGTCGCTTCACGTTCGCCTTTCGGGAACCTACTTGACCAGCGGCCTGGTCTTATCGTCGTCACCACACTGGTGGGCTTTGTACTTTTTTACCTCGGCCATATACTTTGACCAAGCATCGCTCTTGCCTGGCTCAGCCTGCGGGAGAGGAAGCACAAAGCGGAGGATTAACGGGGAACTCAAAAGTACAGAGCTGCAACCAGTGATTCTTTTCATTGTCGGTTAATCTATCTCTTATAATATCAATTAATCGAGTTTGTAGAACCCGACCGATAAAGGATTTTTAAGGTTGATACCAATATTTGGCTATTTAAAAATCTGATATATTTAAAAAAACAAATCCAGAAACACGTAACAAAACAAACAGATTTCCCCAACATTAGTTATTTGTAGTTATTTATGGAGTTCTCACTAAAATAATATGATAATAATTTGTTTTATTGTCACAGAACATCAAAATATATTTAAGTTATAAGTAAAATGTACAAAAATACAAACTTAAGATATGAAACTTAAAGTCCTTTGAACAAAAACACACAAAAACAGTGTTTTTAATAATAATAATAATAATAATAATAATAATCGGCCCGCTGATACATCGGTCGGGCTCTAGTTGTTTGGTCTATAAAACGTCAGAAAATAGTGAAAAATGTGTCAGTGTTTCTCAAAGCTCAAGATGACGTCCTTAAAATGTCTCGTTTCGTCCACAAAGATATTCACTTTACTGTCACAGAGAGAAGAAACTAGAAAATATTCACATTTAAGAAGCTGGAATTAGATGTTTTGCTTTTTTTTTCATTAAAAAAAAAAAGACAAACCGATTGAAAGCTTATCAAAATAGTTAATTTATTTCATAATTGAAAACTAGGGATGCAGAATGACGCGTGTCCTGTTTTCAGGTGTACTCGTATAGGCTTTAAAAACAGAATTAAACTAATTAACGCGAGACGTTTTTAACGGGTAATGAAACCGTGTCTTTATTTTTATTTCCTTCGTTTTTCAACATGGTGCTGAACAGATGTGTGTGTGTGTGTGTCTGTCTGTGTGCGTCACCATGTGCATTACATTTGTAATTTGTCAGTTTTTGTCATGTTTTTACTGTTAGATTATTATAACCATAGTGAATTTTAGTGCACATGCGCCAACTTGCATGCAGCCTGTTGCTCCGTCTTTCGTCTTCTTACTTTTGACTTTATGTAAATACAGTATAAATCCACACTCCTTATAATTCTTTATTTATATTACCACTTGATATTTATACTATTTCTGCAACTGCAACACAGAATTTCCCTTCGGGGATCAATAAAGTATTTCTGAGTCTGAAATTGTGCAAGCGATCGGCCTGTAAAGACAATTTATTTGTATATATTGAAAAAAATAAATCTGACCGGCCCCACAATTGCCAGATCCGCCCCTGCTAACCATACTTACTTCTGAGTCGTCTTTCTGCTTCTTCGCAACCATGCCGGTCTTTAGGAACACACCACCTCTGCGCTTCCCCACCTGGGTTAGGGGATAGAAGACTGACACCGTTATAGGAGCCCCTGCAGGTGGACTGTCAATGAAGGAGACTACACCAGAGCAGAAGGTCTACATTTAGTCTCTTGTCGCACCACCGGCGACACCATCATCAGTGAGGGGCATCCCTTGACTTCACTGCTCTACAAATAATACATATTGCCATAATGTGTGCATAAAATATTGTAAATACAGGCAATTGATACTGAAATATTGGCCATTATTTCAGGATATAATAACTGAAAGTGTCAGTTAAAAGTAAGACTGTCAATCAGTGTGACTGTCAATGTGTGTTTCATTACTGGCCATCTCATCTCATCTCTGTTTTGTTTTTTTAATCAATCTTATAGATCTCATCTTACAACTGCCAAACCCCTTACAAAGCTCGTCACGGGAGGGGGCTTCTTTTCCACTGATGTCTGTCCTTGCTCGGAGGTGGCTCTTCTCTCCTCTCCACCTGTTTGCAGCGTCTCCTTTTTCCTCTTCTCCTCCTCCATCTTCTTCTTGAACATCTCCATGAAGCTGCCGTCGTTAGCGAACGCGTTTCCCCCGGGCATCGGGGCACTGGTCGCCGCCGGTGCGGGTCTGCTGGAGGGGGACGCGGGGCTGCCGCAGCTGGAGTCGCTGCTACTGCCGCCGCCGCCGCCGCGTCTGGTTGCTTGAGGCTTTCCATGTGAGCGCTTTGAATCCATGTTCTCGTAATGGTCACAAACAGGTACAGTCCGGCGAGTTTGTGTCCGTTTTCTGGTAAATATGGCTTTGTTGCGAAGCTGGCATCAAATAATAACACTGCCAACACGCTGCAAGACGGGCAGGACCCCACCCCCAATACTAAACAAAAACCTCCGCAGGCAAGCCACCTAAAAAGCAGTCCAGTTCAGAAAAAAACAAAGAAATGGGCGAAATATAACAGGTTAACGAGGCTTCACAATGCCAGACTTCTAGCGCATAACGCTAGTTAACCCAACAAAAACAACAGCAGCTAGCGCTGGTCGGCTAACGTGGCTAGCTAACAGTGCAGCTAATGTCCGGTTTAGTGAGGCCTTTTACTCCCAAACAAACTCAACTTAAACCTCCATTTCCTGCGTGAGGTGTTCCCAGATATAATGCTACAGGTAAAGCACGCAACAAAGTTCAAATACCTGCAGCAAAGACTAAGAGGTTCGCAGATTTTACCAAAGCGTTTCGCTAACTTTCGCCATCTAGCACCGACTGGCTGTCGGCCATGTTGAATTTCTCTTGATGACGTCGCGTTGCGGGTGTTGTGGCGCCCCCTATGGGTGCACCCTGTGGGTGCCCCCCTTTGGGTGCGACCCCTGCTGTGCCGGAAGTGAAACTCATATTGTGGCGAATTTATTAGAGCAATGGTTATGTTTCTTTAACCCTCGTGTTGTCTTCCCGTTAACCATGGACTTGTCATTCCAGGTCAAAATTGAAAATGAACATTTTTTTTGTGCTTTTCCGATGTTTTTGTCACTTTTTCCAGTTCTTAGTGCTTTTTAAAAACCTGGACTGGTTTAATAATAGATTTTACACTTATTCTTGGAATTTATGGTCAACAAACCTCATTCATATCAAATTATACATACGTTAATTTAGTTAAAAAGGCAGAAATTATGGAATATTTTGACTAATAGTTAAGATCCATGTTATTTTTGGGGCAATTTGGTTGAAAGAAATCCATATTTCTGATATAAAACACTTTGAAATGGGTCAATTTGATCTGAGGACAACACACGGGTTAACTATCTGTGGTTATGGTTCCCAATTTGTTTTTCTTCTAATTGCCAGACCTGTCTTCACCCCTAAACTGACACAAATCAGACCATGGACCCCCAATTAACAACAACTTATTCATGTAGCGCTTTTTAAGCATTAAGCACAAAGTGCTTTCCAGATTGAAAGATATAAAAATAATTTCCCTGTCTATTTGTCCCTGGGTTTTCTGTCATTAATAATTTTGGGTAGAATGTGTAGCAGGCTTGTAAATAGATTTATTACATTCATCATAGGGATTTCAAATCAAGAAAACGCTATTTTAAGCTGCATTTTATAGTCTAATTTGAGGATACATAGAAGATTTAAGACTAAAGAACTGTAAGGCACTTATTTAAATCAAACAAACAATTAGCAGTTTAGTAATGCAGTTAACCAACATACATTTTACATGATTTTGTTTAGTGATCAGTTGTTGTGTAGTTATATTTAGGTGTGCTTGTTGGAAAGTTGTGTGATAGGTAAACAGTTCTATGCAAAGGATGTGATAAGTCTGAGTTAGCAGTTTGGCCTTTAGATCATAACAGGATTAAAGTGGACCCACAACAAGGACCAGTGGTGTAGTCTTATGTAATGTAGTGGGTATACTGTACTATATATACATATGCATACATATCAATACACTGACCTCTACATACAGGTAAAAGCCAGTAAATTAGAATATTTTGAAAAACTTGATTTATTTCAGTAATTGCATTCAAAAGGTGTAACTTGTACATTATATTTATTCATTGCACACAGACTGATGCATTCAAATGTTTATTTCATTTAATTTTGATGATTTGAAGTGGCAACAAATGAAAATCCAAACTTCCGTGTGTCACAAAATTAGAATATTACTTAAGGTTAATACAAAAAAGGGAGTTTTTAGAAATGTTGGCCAACTGAAAAGTATGAAAATGAAAAATATGAGCATGTACAATACTCAATACTTGGTTGGAGCTCCTTTTGCCTCAATTACTGCATTAATGCGGCGTGGCATGGAGTCGATGAGTTTCTGGCACTGCTCAGGTGTTATGAGAGCCCAGGTTGCTCTGATAGTGGCCTTCAACTCTTCTGCGTTTTTGGGTCTGGCATTCTGCATCTTCCTTTTCACAATACCCCACAGATTTTCTATGGGGCTAAGGTCAGGGAGTTGGCTGGCCAATTTAGAACAGAAATACCATGGTCCGTAAACCAGGCACGGGTAGATTTTGCGCTGTGTGCAGGCGCCAAGTCCTGTTGGAACCTGAAATCTCCATCTCCATAGAGCAGGTCAGCAGCAGGAAGCATGAAGTGCTCTAAAACTTGCTGGTAGACGGCTGCGTTGACCCTGGATCTCAGGAAACAGAGTGGACCGACACCAGCAGATGACATGGCACCCCAAACCATCACTGATGGTGGAAACTTTACACTAGACTTCAGGCAACATGGATCCTGTGCCTCTCCTGTCTTCCTCCAGACTCTGGGACCTCGATTTCCAAAGGAAATGCAAAATTTGCTTTCGTCAGAAAACATGACTTTGGACCACTCAGCAGCAGTCCAGCTCTTTTTTCCTTAGCCCAGGTGAGACGCTTTTCGCGCTGTTTCTTGGTCAACAGTGGCTTGACACGAGGTATGCGGCAGTTGAAACCCATGTCTTTCAAGCGTCTCTTGGTGGAGGATCTTGAAGCACTGACTCCAGCAGCTGTCCACACCCTTTTTTTCACAATCTTGACTAGGGCGCGGTGATCCCTATCGCTTGTACACTTTTTCTGACCACAGTTTTTCCTTCCCTTTGCCTCTCTATTAATGTGTTTGGACACAGAGCTCTGAGAACAGCCAGCCTCTTCAGCAATAACCTTTTGTGTCTTTCCCTCCTTGTGCAATGTGTCGATGGTCGCCTTTTGGACAGCTGTCAAATCTGAAGTCTTCCCCATGTTTGTGTAGGCTTCAGAACTGGACTGAGAGACCATTTAAAGCCATTTGCAGGTGTTTTGAGTTAATCAGCTGATTACTTTGTGGCACCAGGTGTCTTCAAAATGTAACCCTTACACAATATTCTAATTTTGTGACACACGGACTTCTGGATTTTCATTTGTTGCCACTTCAAATCATCAAAATTAAATGAAATAAACATTTGAATGCATCAGTCTGTGTGCAATGAATAAATATAATGTACAAGTTACACCTTTTGAATGCAATTACTGAAATAAATCAAGTTTTTCAAAATATTCTAATTTACTGGCTTTTACCTGTATATGGTCCAGAATCTGCCTTTGGGGAAGGGGGGGGCATATCATAGGGGGTCTGGGTGTCCTCCCCAGGGACATTTTGAGCATCAGCAACTTCATTTTCTGCTTTTAGAGACGCTTTAATGCACTAATCTATTGTGGAAATACCTTTATTTAGCCTACGCGAAGATAAAAAACAATTCAAAATTAAAATGAAAGTATGTTGCTGCGTATCATTGGGCATTTTTTAAGTGGGTACATGTAAATCCTGGAGCTTTCTTAGTGGGTACATGTAAATCCTGGAGCTTTCTTAGTGGGTACATGTAAATCCTGGAGCTTTCTTAGTGGGTACATGTAAATCCTGGAGCTTTCTTAGTGGGTACATGTAAATCCTGGAGCTTTCTTAGTGGGTACATGTAAATCCTGGAGCTTTCTTAGAGGGTACATGTAAATCCTGGAGCTTTCTTAGAGGGTACATGTAAATCCTGGAGCTTTCTTAGTGGGTACATGTAAATCCTGGAGCTTTCTTAGTGGGTACATGTAAATCCTGGAGCTTTCTTAGAGGGTACATGTAAATCCTGGAGCTTTCTTAGTGGGTACATGTAAATCCTGGAGCTTTCTTAGTGGGTACATGTAAATCCTGGAGCTTTCTTAGAGGGTACATGTAAATCCTGGAGCTTTCTTAGTGGGTACATGTAAATCCTGGAGCTTTCTTAGTGGGTACATGTAAATCCTGGAGCTTTCTTAGTGGGTACATGTAAATCCTGGAGCTTTCTTAGAGGGTACATGTAAATCCTGGAGCTTTCTTAGTGGGTACATGTAAATCCTGGAGCTTTCTTAGTGGGTACATGTAAATCCTGGAGCTTTCTTAGAGGGTACATGTAAATCCTGGAGCTTTCTTAGTGGGTACATGTAAATCCTGGAGCTTTCTTAGTGGGTACATGTAAATCCTGGAGCTTTCTTAGAGGGTACATGTAAATCCTGGAGCTTTCTTAGTGGGTATACTGCGTCTAGCTGCTCATCACGTAGACTACACCACTGAGGAGGACCCAGGGGATAAAACCTTTTATTTCTCAGATCCTCCTGGAGAAGTCTTGTTTTAATCAGAGCAATGTATTGGTAATGTAATGTACTTTAAATGTATTGGTAGGCCTTTAACAGTTAATTATTTTAATACATACAGTAGATGCCATTTTTTTGTCTTACTGCTTGCAACTCATTCCTTTCGTTAGCTAAGGTCCTACACCGTATGACTGGTAATTGTTGATTTTGTTTATATATGCCAAAATGTAATTACATAAGTGATTATTGGGCAGACTATATCTTTTCATTACTATGTTAATTGTTATTTACAGTTTCCCTAAACACGTTTATAGCAACAAAAATCATGTAAAAAAGATTTAAAAATGGAATGGTTTACTTCCTAGGCTGTGTACCTGTGTTATTATATTATCTGGATCACATGACAGTGATTATATAGACATTATATATTATATAAGATATATCCAGGGATTCATTCATCACTTTGAATACATATTTTTTTAATTAGACTGAAAGACAATTATGTTTATCAGTTATTTCTGAGACAATTCTATGGCAAAATCTGGAATTAGTACAGCTATTGGCAAAGAAAACACCAGACCACGTCTTATCTTAAGATCCCATTTATTTGTAGTGCAAATGTAGAACAGACTGGACTACAGATCTTTGACTTGCCTCAGATGCCTGTGTGAAGTCCACTATAACCTACTAGACCAGAATATGATGCAAACCTTAAAGTTAACCCCTTCGCACCATGCAAATGTGCAGCAGAGATGACGACGTAAACACCATAAATATCAACTCAAACAATCAGTAGAAAAAGTGTGAACACAACAGAAGGATTCTGGTCCGTGTAGTCCATAGCACAAACATTCACAAGGAACGGAGTACAAGTCACAAAACAGTAGATCTCTGATATGGGAAAGGCTAAAATGACATCATCTGTTGACAAGGAAAATTAACCATTGGTGAATAAAAGGCAGACGTCTTACAGGCTCAACTTGAACACCCGCCTTCCACTTCCTGTCTACAGACAACAAAACAATTCCAGCGTACGGATGAGAATACATTTCCTTCCAGTTCAGTTAAACCATAAATGAGGTCTAGCAGCGGTAAACAGCCATTAACTGAGTCCTTTATTATTATTAGTGTTTTTTTATCATGATGGACTTGACTACAGAGTGTTGCTTGCCTATATTTCCAGTCTTTGTCATCAACTAGGAGGCTATTAATTGCCTACATTTACATCAGTATAGGTTCTAAAGTGGTGAGTGCAATTAGGTCCTACCCACAACTAATACCCTGTTTCAATCTTTGAGAAAGAGGGGAAGAAAACGAAAAAAGAGAGAAAAAAAATCTTTAAGTAATAATCAATTTCATATTTAGAGATCATTAAGAAAAATATACATTAGGAGGAGTCACATTATCGGCAGCCATGTGAAAATGAGCCTGCAGTGTGACGTAGTCTTTAAGGGAGAAGATCTTCATTCTCATCCATCAAGGGAGTATTTTTAGTCTTCTCCGAGGCACTAAAGAAACAAACCCTTCTAGACAAAAAAAAATGCTTTGGTGTATATACTGTTAACATTTTAACTAATCCTTATTATGAATATTAAAGTTTAGAGAAAATGATTCAAGTGAATACAAAAAGAGAAAAAAAAAAAAGACTAAAGCTCTTGAACGCACCATCATGGTCTTGACATCTTTTCGAGGGCCTTCAAATTAAAATAAAAACTCACCTCAAAAACATACAGTCAAGACAACAAAAACGGAGAAAATCCCAAACAAACAAAGACCAAGGAGATGTACCAACGGCTGGATGTGATAATGTCTTCAGTCTATAGCCTGTGTGGCGTTCTCTTCTCTAGCACTTACAGTAGTAATTGTAAAAGCCCTAATAACTTCTCTCTCATCTACCACATTAAAACTGTTGCCTTGACAGAACTAGTTCACATCCTATTGTATAACTTAAAAAAACAAAAAGACTAAAAAACAGACCTTAAAGAAACACGATTGGCTAAAAAGAGGAGAAAAAAGTCACCTTAAAAGGTGAAACAACTCCATCTGCTCCATTCATTTCTGTGAGTTCACTCTGGATCTAATCTACAGTGGAGTTAAACAGTAGTGTATCTCTCCGCTCCGGGGCTCCACGGAGAAAATAAACATTCTCGTACCATTAAGAGCCAGCAGGGGGCAGCAGCAGCATAACAAATGTCTCTCTGAGGGGCAGGGATCCAGGGAAACACATTAAGGCAATGACACAGGGAGTTCATGTGAAGTCCACTGCGGATCGCTTCGTCTTCTCTCTATGCGTCCGTTCAGCGCCGGTGTGTTCTTCTGCCGGTGGCGGGACGCCTCATCTCGGATGGTGTCGCGTCAGGCCTCTCCTGGCGTTGGTGGACTGGCGCTGCTGGGCGAGGAAGGACATGGCCTGGTTCGAGGGACCCAGCCGCTCGCCAGACACTTTCTGATGCAACGCCATCCCCTGAGAAAGAGACAGACAAAAGGCAGAGGGAAGAAATCAGGTGTGTGTGTGTGTGTGTGTAAAAAACGCATGTAGAGCAGGGGGAACGCATGTAGAGCAGGGGTCAGCAAACCGTTTTGATATGAAGTGGCATTTTTAAAAGGTTCCTATTAATCAGCAGGCCCAGGGAATTGGAGGATTTTTGTTTAACCCTTGTGTTGTACTCGGGTCAAATTGACCAGTTTTTCTATATCAATGTTCTTTTTAACTACCCAAAATAACATGATTGAGTCCACACAACGCTCTTTGGCAAGTACAAATCTCTACTTTCATCAATTTCGGGGGGGTCTTATTCAATTTAATAGCATTTAGAGAAAAAAAATTTAATTAGTATTGAGTAAAATATTCCAGTCTGTGATTATCCATCAACATCCATTTCTTTAATTTTAATCGAAATAATTCCTAATTTCTGCTTTTCTAACTCAAACATTAGGTATAATTTGCTATAAATGAGGTTTATTGACCATAAATTCCAAAAATAACTGTAAAACAAAAATTAATAAATTAGTGTTACGTAGGGTTAAATGTCAAAAAAAGTGACAAACATTGAATGAAGTGTTGAAAAAGGGACAAAAAACGTAAGAAAAAGTTAAAAACATTGACAAAAGT
The DNA here is from genome assembly GCA_013375575.1 of Percina caprodes. NCBI lineage: Eukaryota > Metazoa > Chordata > Actinopteri > Perciformes > Percidae > Percina > Percina caprodes. The sequence continues at coordinate 5,149,685 of JABXJD010000019.1, read as the reverse complement.
GTTGATTTTCAACACGAGGAAGACAACACAAGGGTTAAAGTTTTCGTCAGATCCAAAGTGGCCAAATATGGCCAATAGCAGCAATTGGTCTCCGAACATGGACACAGTGACGGGTCACATTATTTTTAAAATTTATTTTAAATCTGCAGTGTCTGCAGATTCCACGTGGCCCTGTTAATCAGTGTGCTACATCAGCATTAAGCCTGCCATCATCTATGGAGCCCGATCAGGCAGTTATCGTCTTCCTTAACGCCACATTCGAGTTCGCCTCTGATGAAAGTCAATGAAACTATCAAAAATAACAGGCTGTGCTCCAGCCAATGGCTGTAAAAAAGGCCATGTGACATGGGGGTGAGCGATCACTTCAACATTTCCAAAAACCTAAAGTTGTTGACCTCTGGCTGGTGTCGTAACGACTCGTGCAAATCATCTCTGTCCACTAAAAATCCTTGTTTGGCCTCAAAACTCTTTTCCAAGCTTCATTAAACCAAAAAGCTGTAGAATTGTTTTCCACTACAAGAGAAAAAATAACCATAAAAAGCCTTTTTTGTGGTTTAATGGATTCTGTACACTCACCATGTTGTACCATGCAGTAATGATGAGTTTCTCCTCCTGGTCATGTCGGGTTCTGCTCTTCTCGTAGTCATGCTGCACAAAGCAACAGATCATCACGCATTAGTTGGATTTGAAGACCTGGAGTGGCCTACTTTGTTTCTTTTATGTAAATAAAAAGATTTATACCTCCAGGTGCTGGATTTTTCTCTCCTTCTCTGTGAGCTGGTTCTTCAGCGCCTGAATGTCAGGAGTCGCGGGCACCGGCTGCTGCTTGGGATCCAGGGTTTTGATCACCTGCAAAAGGACATTTTTTAAAAGACTAGTCCACTGATTACGCTTTGCACTCCTGTAACAAAGGCAGATTCACAATAAACAGTTAAAAAAAAAAAGGATTGTCAGCAGGACTCGTTCCAGGTGAGGCTTGGCCTCCACCAGGGCTGTGCTTTGTCACCAATCCTCGGCGTAGTCGGGGTGGGGAGGGGTTGCAGTTTGGTGGGCTCGGGATCTCGTCACTGCTTTTTGCGGATGATGTGGTCCTGATGGCGTCATCGGTCTGGGACCTTCAGCACTCACTGGATCGGTTTGCAGCCGAGTGTGAAGCGGCCGGGATGAGGATCAGCACCTCTAAATCTGAGGCCATGGTTCTCAGCAGGAAACCGATGGAGTGCTTTCTTCAAGTAGGGAATGAGTCCTTACCCCAAGTGAAGGAGTTTAAATACCTTGGGGTCTTGTCCGCGAGTGAGGAGACCATGGAGCGTGAGATTGGTCGGAGAAGTGGAGCAGTGGGGGGGTATTACATTCAGTTTATCGCACCGTTAATGAAAAGAGAGCTGAGCCAGAAGGCAAAGCTCTCGATCTACTGTCAGTTTTCGTTCCTACTCTCACCTATGGTCATGAAGGCTGGGTCATGACCGAAAGAACGAGATCCAGGGTACAAGCGGCCAAAATGGGTTTCCTCAGGAGGGGCTGGCGTCTCCCTTAGAGATCGGGTGAGAAGCTCAGTCATCCGAGAGGAGCTCGGAGTAGAGTCGCTGCTCCTTTGCGACGAAAGAAGCCAGTTGAGGTGGTTCGGGGATCTGGTGAGGATGCCTCCAGGGCGCCTCCCTAGGGAGGTGGTCCAGCCACGTCCAACTGGGAGGAGGCCTCGGGGAAGACCCAGGACTAGCTGGAGGGATTATATCTCCAACCTGGCCTGGGAACGCCTCGGGATCCCCCAGTCGGAGCTGGTTGATGTGGCTCGGGAATGAGAAGCTTGGGGTCCCCTGCTGGAGCTGCTGCCCCCGTGACCCGATACCGGATAAGCGGACGAAGATGGATGGATGGATGGATTTGTCAGCAGAACCTGAGACATTGTCTTTTTTATTCCACGCATTCTTACTTGTCAAAATCTGGCGCCTAAATTACCCACAAAACAAAGCATATGAGCAGAGCATGTGAGTGGGAGACTTTGGATAGAACACAGAGCGGATTTTGGTTCGTTGGGGCGTCGCTTTATCTCCCCCGCTCCAATTTCTCTTCGGTACCGCTCACACCCTGAGTTCAAAGCATGTCCGAGCCCGTCTCTGTGATCCTGCAGCACAGGACATGCAGCCTCCCTCTTCATGCCGCCGCCGACCGTCATCTGGCAGATATTTCGCTGGCAGAGCTCCGGGCATGAGGGAGGGTGGCCGCTCTTCATCTGATAAAAACTATACAACAGCTTTTTTTCCTTTTTTGGAGCGAGAGATGAGCAATTTGAGTTGAGCGGGGTGAAATCTGAGTCAAGCGCGGATCAATTTTGAGCGGAGTGGCCTGGAGCGAAAATTCCACTGAGGAGCAGGCTAAAGAGGTCTGGTATGCTCACTTCTTTCTAACTCCACACGCCCCATATTGGTTTTCATTTTGTTTGTTTTTTTATTTGTAGACTTTAGACCGAACGGATAGAAAAATTATCAGATTTCAAAGTCACCCTGGAGCCACAAGAGGCTTCATACAACTTTTTTTCCCCACACATGCAATTGCCCTCCCCATCACCTGTAAACAGACTTTGATGAGTCTCCCTTTCACCAGTGAAAAGAATAACCCTCATCGTTTCAGAGCCCTATGCTAAGGACAACATGTTCTGTTTAGGGGGACTAACCGTTCTCGCTTTTTCCACATAGCGCTTGTATCGCTCCTCCATCTGCTTCATGTCCTCATCCTTCTTCCGCAAGCTCTCCTGGAGTTCATCGATCTTCTTTGCCACTGAGAGGGAGAAAAATAAAGATGGCGTTCAGAAGAGAAAAGTGGACACTGGAGGCAGCGAACCAAGGAATTCGAGAGCCTGAAATGACTTACTGTTGCCGTCCACTTTGGGCTCCAGGTCGTCAATGACCTCTCTTTTCTTTTGGAGATCCGAGTGAGCTTCATGGAGCTTCTCCCTGCAACAATCGCATGTCAGGAGTGTGTGTGTTCACTATAGTTTGGGACACACATGGATAAATAATCTGCAGGAAGCAGTGGTGTACTTACAGATGTTCCTCAAGCTTTTTCTTCAGTAAGGAGGACTTTAAAGAAGAGAAACACACATTAGAACACAAAACTAACATGCAAAGCTTTCGGAATAAGGGCTGCACAATATATTGCTTTTTTATCGCCATCGCAATATCAACTGGCGCAATAATCATCGGGAAAAGGCTGCAGCATATCGCGAAAGACTTTTTACGGTTAGCTGAAAGAAAATATCAGTAGAAAACTTTTTTATAATGTAGCTGCCTTTTATGTTCAATGTGTTCAATAAAAGACTGCTGGAAATAATTTCCTTTCATTTGTTTCATTTTCCTTTCATTTATTCTGTCAACAGAATACTGAAAGCAGCAGAAAAGCAGAACTGAGTACACTTTAATATGCATTTATTTGTCGCAAGTAATATTGTAATAATTATGTATTATCACATATTTTCCTCATATCCTGCAGCCCTCTTCTGAATAACACACAAACACACAGGCAAAGAGGTAAATCATGGGCCAGTTGGACCGAGGGTGGGCCGTACTTACGATGGCCTGATTTTGGCAGAGTTGATCGATGGGGGCAGGCGCAGAGAGACAGACAGAGAGGGGCAGCCGTTAACAGTCAGTCACCACAGCAAACAACAGGGTTAAATTCCCACACAACATGTATCAAAGTAGAACCAACACTGCAGTCCTCAACAGCCAAGATCCAACAGGAATCTTCTTAATATCACGCCATGCATCTAGTTCAGGGGCAGGCAACTTCTAGCCCCCTTAAGAACTGATATGGAAATAAAGGCTATTTCTTCTTTTTTTCCATTTTAATTTATCATAATTGTAATTGATTCTTAGATTCTCTTATAGTGAAAATATAAACCAAATTAAAAGAAAAAAAAACGTCATTACTTCGGACATCACAAATGGCAGATTCCACACACACAAAGACTGGAAGGCTTAAATGAGTTTTGCGGCTCCAGACATATTTTTGTTTTGCCAAAATAAGCTCTTAAAAGGTTGCTCTAGTTTCACACACACACACACACACACACACACACACACACACACACACACACACACACACACACACACACACACACACAAAACTATCGTTTCCGATGACGGGGAGTCATAACATAGTGGGCAGAGGATAAGGAAGAAGGTTTCTCGACTCACATCCTCAGTCTTGCTGTCCTGCTCATGGAGCGTTTTCTGGAGCTCCTCGATCTGAGAACGCAGCTCTGAGATCTGCTGCTGGTTTAATCTGGGAAACAAATGGGGGAGAGATACAAGAAACTGAGAAAATGAAGTCGAGGCAACATTGTGGAGAGAGTAAACAAACACATGAGGTTGATGGTAAAGATTGAACATGTTTTTAAGTCCATACTAGTTCTGGAAAGATGAATCGACTAGCTGTCAAATAATAAATTAATTAAACTACACATAATCCGGCATATAATCCATTTGAGTAATTTCTTTTTTTTAAATTTATCACAGACAGTTGGCAGTTTAAGTCTTTTTTAATTAAAAAAGTTCTGATTGCAGCTTCTTAAATATGAATATTTTCAAGTTTCTTCTCTCCCCTTTGACAGAAAACTGAATATCTTTGAGTTGTGGACAAAACGAGTCATTTGAGGACGTCGTCTTGGGCTTTAGGAAACACAAATCCACATTTTTCACCATTTTCTGACATTTTAGAGACCAAACAACAACAAGAAGAATCAAGAACATAACCTACAGATTAATAGATGATGAAAATAATTGTTAGTTACAGGCCTAGTCCATACTGTGGGTGGAAGATATATGCAAAGTATAATGTAGATCGCTGTGCATTTGCTGCGGGCAGTGTTTATACATTCCTTCCCCCCGCCTGGACATTCACTGCTTTCTTTGCTCTTCTGAGCATGCTCACTCCACTCCTCTCCTCCTATTACTGTTGCTGAGGAGGCTTCCCACACCCTGGACCTGGTGTTTCATGGACATACACACAAACACAAACGCAGTCCACCCACATGTCCACATGCCCACAGGCATGTAAACACACACAAATACAAACACACACACACACACACGCACACACAGGACAATCTGGCTTTCAGCTGTCGGTCCTCCAGCCCCACCCACACAGCTCAGCTGAGCCCACAGTCCAGAGGGTGAGTTGACATTTAGGCAGATATCACTCCTACCATCCGCCAGGCAACCAGCATAATGTCCAGGAACACAGTATGGTGGCTTAGAACGCGACAGATTACTTAAAAGGCCTCAAGAAGTGAAAATGCATATTCCCAGTGTTAAACGTGCATCATGCTAATTGTTCATTTATCACTTGTTCTATGCCAAATATACAGTATGTAAAGAAACAAAATAATGATATAATTCTGAGCATTTTTACAACATAATCACAATCTGTTCCCTTTACTGTTAAACAATTTCAAAGATTTGATGACTCATCCAGGCATGGGCCGGTATGAGATTCTGATAGCATGATAACCTTCAGCATAAATTTCACGGAATAGCAGTATTACAATTAGATACCGGTAACAGTATTGGTATTGCCTCCAATACTGCTTAAAACGCTGGTATCGAGAAGTACTGGAGTTTATGCACCGATCCAATACCACGTAATAAAGCCCTAAAGAAAATCTACATTAAAGTATTTATGTTCTTTTTCCCGTTATAACTGTTATGTCAAACTGGATGATAAAAGAAAGTTCTGTGGCATTCATTGTTGGAGAGTTTAACCTGAGTCAGACCGGAAGAACAAAGATAGAAATCATATCACATCCATACAGGGACCGTAGTATACGGCTGTTAAAACAATAATAAAATATATGACACACTGGTATCGGCTCAGTACTCGGTATCGGTTGATACGCATGTTCAGGTATCAGAATCGGTATCGGGAAGCAAAAAAATGGTATCGGACCCTCTATACATGATAGCAATCATATCACATCCATACAAGGGTAGTAGTACACAGCTGTTAAAACATTAAACAGTATATGTATTTTTTAACACCGGAATCGGATAGGTACTCGGTATTGGCCGATGTGCAAGTTCAGGTATCAAAATCAGTATCTGGAATGAAAAAAAACAAGGTCTTGGACCATCTCTAATGGCAACCAAAAAACACTACAATACACACACCCCCTCTCTACCTGTTCTGAGTTTCCAGGGTGTTCTTGCTGCGCTGGGCCTCCTCCAGCTCGGCCTGCACCTCCACTACTTTCTGCCTGTAGGTCTCCTCCTGGACGCACAACATCTTGTTTTCACTCTGCAGACGCACCACCGTCTCTCTGTACAAGAAAAAAAAAGGAACAATGAGAAGAGAGGGGGGGAATACGAGGTGAAGGAAAGCGGGGAATAGAAAAGCGAAGGACAGATGAAATGGTTCAGAGACAGCGGCAAGTACTGTCTACCCAGGGGGCCGCGCTTTATCCGACAACGCCTCGGCCAAAAGTGCAGCACTGACATGTGTCGCTATTTCTGTAGCTACTGATAGTGACATCAATGTATGTCTGTTATGGGTTTAGAAGGTAAATATCATCTGTTGCGCTTACATTTGATTTGCTACGTACGCCCACACCACGCACAGCTTTCTCTCTCTCTCACACACACACACACACACAGAGTGTGTGACAGACGTACTTGAGCTCAGTCGGCATGATCTCTGCAGCCAGGTTTCCTACTGTGACTTCATCGTCACACAAGCCTCCTGCAGAGAGAAGAGAGAGAAGTGTCAGCGGGAAACTTTATTTCATTAAACAGCCGGATTGGCATACGTCTTTTTAACACCTTTTTTTGTCTTCACATTCACAGCTTTACATACACTCATAGATATAGATACATATGAGGGGTGTCTCGCGATTCTCCAAGTCTACGATTTGATTGTCTTTTGCTTTTATGGGTAAATAAAAAAATATATATAAAAAAATGCCCACAAAAACAGCCACTATAGTGGCTAGATGAAGGGTGCTTTGCAACTTTGCAGTTTGAGTTTTTCAGAGTTTTTTTTGCGGCGCAATTGAACGCACCACGGAGCCCCGTCGCAGCCCACATGCTTTAGCTTACCGTTACAGAGTTTGTTTCCATAACTGACTCACGGGGAAGGCAAAATGTTGCTGAAGCAAGACTTCGGGGAAACGGGAGGATTTTCCAGGTCTGTTGTTTCTCTCTTATCTCCGACTCCAGGAGTGGCCTTGGAGTCAGGGAAACTGCAGCTGCAGGATACCACTAACCTAATGTTTCCCTGTTTTTAGCAGCATGGTAAAAGTAAAAGTAAGCACTTTTTTTTCTTCTGACGTGTGCAAGTAGGCGGATTGATGAGAAAAAAGTACTCAGGGAATCGCCAATCCTGCTCCTTGAGATCAAAAGCTCATACTAATTGATATTTGATTTAAAATCAAAATTGTGCCACATATGAGACAGACAGACAGACACACAGACACAAAGTTGGTGCCCCCCTGCCCTCCCTCCAGGACTTGAACACTGGTAAGACCAGGAAGCAGGCAGAGATCATCATCAAACACCCCACACATCCTGCACACACTATTTATCCTTCTGGCCTCTGGCAGGTGCTACAGACATAGGAACAGCTTCTTCCCACTAACATCACTCCACTGAACTGTGGATAAGAGGGGTCATCCCCACTTAGGCCACTCACGCACTTCTCTACACATTACATACATACTTATCCTGATAAATATGCATCTTGCACAGTACTTCGCACTATTACTTTGATGTGCCTATATGTATTTTGTTGTTTCTATTATACAGTATACAGTATGTCTATATTACTATTACTACATGTCCATTTGTTGAATGTATAGAGAGTTAACACCTACAGAAGTCAAATCCTTGTGTAAGTAAATATGTTTGAGCAATAAAACTGATTCTGATAGTTAACAGTCAGCCACCAACACATATACTGCTCCAAAGTTTGGAATTTAATCTAATCTAATCTGAGTGCAATTACAACTCACCAGATCCGCTGAGACACCTCTGTTGGACTTGTGCACAACGGAGCTCATCGTTTGTCTCCCGAAGTGTGTCCCTTTCCGAGATCAGACGCTGAAGAACGAAGCACAATATAACAGAGATTTCAGCTTCATGTCAGACTGTTTTAGTCTGTACGTTAGAAGAATTATTATTAGGCCAATAAAACCTTTAAATATGCTTGGCGCATATGTAGTTTAATGATCAAGGTGTGTACCACATAACTACAACGTCCATGGTCTCATTTCTGGCTGAAGGGTCTGTGTTGCAGGTTATACCCCTCTCCCTTCCTGCATTTCCTGTCTCTAGCTTCATTGACTGTCAAAATAAAGGCTAAAATTTAAATCCAATAATTAAAAGGCTCCGACACACCAACCCGACGGCAGAAAAGGCAGTCGGACTGATCAGTCGTCTCTCGTCTCTCAAAGGGCTTCGGAAAACACCGAAGCAACGCCAACTTGAGTGGTTGTCCTGTGCAATACGTCTCCATAACAGCAGGCGGTGCTAATCTATATTGTCGCCCAAAAAATGAAAACCGGAAACAACGGCACATCGTTCTAGACCTCTAAAAAACACAGAGCACGCTGTCGTCAGTCATTGTTTTTATCAGAGTGTTGATAGTAGTCAAGAAGGATCGTTGTTGTTATTACTCGCTGAACAGAAGAAAATACGATGGCGAGTAATAAGAAGATGCTGGCGTTGTCAGCTCCTGGTCATTGAGTCCGACTGCCCAGGACGATTCAGCAAGTCAAATTGGCCGAAATGGACGCCGACGGGTCCTCTGACTGACGACGGCACGTAACACACCAAACAGACTCAAGTCACAGACCTCGCCAGACTGTCCCACGGCCGATAATTGTGTTGGTGTGTCAGAGCCTTAAAAAAAGTAACGCTCCATGAGGTTTTGTTCAACCAGTGTGATATACACATGAAAATTGATTTCATGTCATTTTACATTTAGACTTTGGGCAGTAATTGGGGGGAAAATCATTCAACATTGTCGCATGAGCCTCAAGCTCTATGTAGCAACGAGTTAATTTGACCTAGACTCAGACAGTATCTAGAAGTAGTACAAAGTAAATGTACACTTCATGTCAGTACAGTATGTATCGCTTAATTACCCCCACAAGGAACTGAGGACATTAATCACTCCTGTCAGATTGCAGAAGGTGCTAGAATTAACACCGGACGTGGGAGTCCACAGAGGATAGTACGATATTTGCCTGGCAAAAATTCCTCCTGCAGGGATGTGTGTGCTGTAAAAGTCACAACAAATGTCCATCCACACAGGACTTCCATCACTGAAATCTAGAGCTGTAAAGATTGTTATGTATTAATTGTGTTTGTAATAATTAAATGAATCAGCAACTATATGGACAATCAGTTTGAGTAATTTCTTTTATGAAATAAAGAGTCAAAATTCTCTGATATCAGCTTCATAAATAAATGAATAAGTTCTAGTTTCTTCTCTTCTTAGCGACAGTAAACTGAATATGAGTTGTGGACAAATCAAGACATTTGAGGACGTCATCTTGAGCTTTGAGAAACACCGATCCACATTTTTCACCATTTTATAGACCAAACTAATCCATTAAATTGAGAAAATAACTGACAGTATAATAAGAATTGAAATAATCGTTCATGCAGCCCAACTGAAATCAAACCTATATTACTGCATGTTGTAATGTAGTAATATGACATAATACACCAGACAAGATCCTCCGTGCTGATAGAACAGCACAGTAAAACGTTCTCCTTCTTTCCCCACAACAAGGGAACTTTTATTCCCCGAGCGTGCACCAACTCACTTCTTTCTCCTTCAGCAGCGCGTCGTACTTGTCATTAAGGTTCTTGTACTCAAACTGCCATTTCTCAGCTTTCATCGCCTCTGCCGAGTGCTTGGTGTGGAGCTCATGAGCCTGCAAGTCAGAAGAGAGCATAGCAACAGTCTGCATTGGCAGGACCTCTGTAAAACCTGCCAGTGGGGGAAGGAGCATTCAGATCCTCTTTTAGTAAAAGTACTAATACCACACTGGAAAATATAGTGTTACAAGTAAAAGTCTTGCATTGAAAATATTACCTAAGGAAAGGTTTGTAAGGATCATTAGGAAAATGCATTTAAAGTATTAAAAAGTACTCATTGCAGAAAAATCCTCACATTTTAGAACCAATACAGTTCTGTCAATCACTTAAGTGTTTAAACTGCTAATAATTTCAGCTGGACTTGTAGATCTATATAGTGTTGGGTAGTCATCAGGTTTTATAAACTACGTGAACAAAAAACCTAATTTGCAAAGTTACTAGTAGGCCTGCACGATTCGGGGAAAAATCATGAATTATGATTTTTTAGCTTAGAATTGATATCACGATTCTCTACCACAATTTTTTGTTTAATGTTTATTGCCCACATGAACCATGACAAAACAAATTGGCAATACCAAACAGATTTTTTGGTACCTATAGCACATTGAGCATCACCACAAGCCTGTAAACAGAGGCTTCAATGAAGAGAAGGGGGAGCATTGCAGCGCTGGGGAACGCTTTAACACAGATTTTATACAGTCTATATTTAAAACTCACAGAAGAAAGTAGTAGCGTTTGTGATGCAGTCGGCTCGTAAAATGAAGAGTTATTTAAAAATTAAATCTCAAACGGGTGAATCGAGATCGCGATTTTGTACTAATTTATCGTACAGGCCTAGTAACTAGTACGTTTTTACTGGAGTAAAAAAGTACAATACTTCTCTCTGAAATGTAAAAAATGGAATGAAAAGAAACGACTCAAGTACTTCAAATGCATATTTAAGTACAGTACTTGAGTAAATGTACTTAGTTACATACCACCACTGAAAACTGCAACATACTGCAAACACGTGCAACCACCAGACTGTTTAATATCACTTGGACATAGAGCTGGGTATCGTTAAACAATATTTGATACCAATACTGCGACTTCAATACCGGTTCATTAACGATAACTTTATTGATACCAATTTTTTAAAACGGCACAGATTTATTTTTTTTTCTACGTGAGCCCCGTGTCTTAGTAACGTAGAGTTCTTACTGCGCGTCTCCACGATGTGTAACCTCAGACAGCCAATCACAAACATTGTTAGATCTTGGTAGAAGCATGCTGCGTGCTTATTGGCTCACCGCCGCTAATGAGATTTGCTCCTTAGGTATTGAAATTGGGTATTAAACTAGCGCAGCGCCTGTTTGAAGCTTGTGCCTGTTCAGAAAGGGCCAATTGCTTTGTTCCCAGTATTCTTTTCTATCTAACTATAAGCGTGGTTCAATCAGCTGTCGACCAAGAGGAACGGTCTGTGGTAACCGTGTTGCAGTATGGATCGTTTAAGACGTTGCACCTAGAGGTATCAGAGTAGCCACGTGTGAGCCCACTTTTATGTTCGCGAGAAAAACGTTAAATAAACTGTCGCCCATTGGGTGACTAAACTCATATTCTGAAGTCGAGTGGTAGTGAACTTATGGTGTTTTTCCACTGCATGGTACCTACTCGACTCACCTCAACTAGTCACCTTTTTTGGTTTTCCCCATTATGAAAAAAAGTCCCTGGTACCTGCTAACAGATACTTTTTGTAGTACTACCTCAGTCGAGGTTCCAATCGAGCGGAGGCGATGTGAAAGGTGACGTGAAAACCTGCCGACTACTGATTGGTCGGAGAGAATGGTCACTAATCACTGCGTCATCATTGCTAGCGACAGGGGTGGAGGGGAGGGGTGTCCTGAACAAACCCGCTGTGTTTTTGTTGTTTTTTTTGCTGCCTCCAGCTTCTTTTGAAACTAAATTTGTCTTCTGGCGAACAGCCACATGCCGAGAATCAAAAGCAACACACCTTCGACATTCTGTGTGTGTATGTGTGGCGTTAGGTCACGGCAGTTTCCTGCTATGACGACCAGCCACGCTCGCCTCCCGAATGAGGCGGTACTTATCTGCAATGGAAAAAGGAGGACGGGGCACCGTGGCCGAGGCGAGTCGAGCAGGTAGGATTAATGGAAAACGCCATTAGAGATGAGCCTTCTAGTTCTACTTTTAGCCATATAAAATCGAAATCCACAAGCTTAGTTCTAGGGATGCAGCAATTCCCTGCAGCCACGGCTTTACTGCGTATGTGTGGGGACACATGCACAGAGATATCCCCATTAATAGATAGATGATAAGGCATTTTGACACACAATACTTTACAAGCAATTTGGTCGTTGCCTAAAAGTATTGAATTCGGTACCCAGCCCTACTTGGACGTCAACACAGGAACAAGCATCTCTCGCCCTGCTCCTTGTCAAATCCACAGCTTGCCTGTCTCTTGTAGGTGTCCAGCTGACTGCGGACAGCGTTGGCCCTGCGGAGCTCCTCCTCCAGCTCGCAAGTGCGCTGCATGTACACAGTGTTGCGCTCCTCCAGGAGGCGCACCTGCCTGCGCAGGTCTCCCAGATCCTCCAGCTTCCTCTTGTACGTCTCCACCAGCGCTTCCAGCTGGTTCACCCGGTCAGACGAGTGCCTGAGGGGGAGGGGAGGAGAGGACAGTGTGGGAGGCGTTGAGTACCAGCTGTGAGATATGACTTTTAGTTGAACAGAATACATACGTGTGTGGATATGTACTTAACTACTGAAGAAGAAAAACAAACAAAAAAAACTCTGACGCAAGCCAGTGTCAGTGCATGAAATTCACATTATCAACACAGATGTCAGAGAGGAGCTGAATGGACGTCTGTGTGTGGGCAGCGTGGGAGTTGTTTCTGAGAGTGTAAATTGATAATAGATTAACTACTGCTTAAAAAAGGAAAAGGCTGGAGATGTTACTGAAATCCATAGAAAAAGCTCCAAACCAACAATGTGTCAGTTTGTCTTTTTAATACTTTTCTACTTGTTTCAATGCATGTGGGATTGACTGAAAACAACTTAAAAGTAAATCTCACCCAGAAAAAAAACCCTCGTAAACAATTCCAGAAGTTGACCAACTATTGCCTCTACAATATTTATCAGCCAACATTTACAATACATTTTCAAAAGAACGCACGGTTATTTTTGAATGAACTGCAAAAAGTATGGAGTCTTCCCTAGTTTGAGAGTACACAATTTTAACATGCTCGTTTGGAGACAAAGCAGAGAACAAAACTCTCAATGTTCATGTGATTCAACACCCACCAAGCATTCTGCAGTTTGGCTTGACTACAAACTTAGGTAAGTCTGTGAGAAGTCCTGCATGATTTTCCACAAGGAATTCAACTGGAGCGGGTGTGATTTCGTAGGAATGGTCTCACCTGAGAATGTCCATCTCGTCTTTGAGAGACTGGGCCTCATGCGCCAGGCTGGTCAGCTCTTCGTTACGCAGCTGCAGGTCGGTCACCTCACGCTCCAGTACCTCTGCCCGCACGCGCGCGTCATCTCTGCTGCTCTCCAGTCTGAGATGGATATGACAGCAGAGGTTTGTGTGGCTGAGGAAACTGAATGGACTCATTGTGAAATACTGAATGGAGCAATATGCATTTGATTTGCATGGGTCCATGATGTTAACTACCCCTGGACTGTCTAACTTTATGAGTGAGTGAGTGAGTGTGTACCTGTAGTTCTCCTCCTGAAGCTGCTCCATCTGACTCTGCAGCAGCAGCAGCTTCTTGCCAGTGATGGCGGTGGTGGAGGCGTCCAGAGAGTCGCAGTGGCTCAGCTTCTCCTTCAGGGCGCGCGTCTCCCCTGTAGGCACGACTTCTCCTCCAGAGCCACCGACAACTGTGGCAGGAAGAGAGAGACACACACAGAGAAAATACATTGTTAAAACCAGGTGTGAAGACTTGGAGAAATGAACGGGGGAGAGAGAAAGAAGTGATGAAGATGCACAAAGTGACAAATCTTCAGCTGCACAAAGGATGGGAAAAAGGGAAGAGATAGAAGACGCATCAGAAAATTCCTCAACGCTGATTTAGAGAATAACATACTTTATCAAAAACGCTGACCTCTTTCTGAGAATGAACATGGAGAAAGCCAGAGCACTGGCACACGACAGATTAGCAAGAAGAAAAACACAGATATGCAGCGACCAACACCACTTATCATGCTAAAATGGGACTTCAAACACATGCTTAGTTGTCAAAAGCGAGTTAGTCAGCTGGTTTGAAAAGGTCTCGGGCAGATGGAACTTTCTCAATAGTGAAGTTGTTCGCATTACCCTTGGGGTCAAAACCAGATTCTTATGAGAAACAGATGAATATGCACAGCTAGTTGAGGACCGTTAATGATATTGGTTATAGTTCAGGGGGGTAATGTTCAGATTTTCAGGATGTTAAAGTATTTGAGTCGGACTGTACTGAAGTTAAGTTTAGATGAGCTGGCATTCCAATATTAAACAAAAGGGGGAGTGTATACTTACCTGCTGGACATCTTTCCAGTGTGAACACAGCAAGTCCCTACACTGAACTTTAAGGAAAGATTGCATGCTTTAGCACAGGACCGGTAACAGTAAATAGCTTTCAAAACAACACAAATGACTAATCCCTAACGCGTGGGCTGAGAGCAATACAAATTATTGTTGGCTACGGCACCATCCCAAGGCAATGTGTCAGTTATATCTTGATGTTATGCAACTATTGACAAGAATGCATCTTTAAAACACACAAAATGAGTCCCCTCTCTGTCAGTGGTACAACAAGTCAACAACACAAACAAACTCTCAGGCAGGCTAATCAATAAAAAGGGCCAGAGCAAGCAAGAAATAAAGAAACACAAACACGCTTTTTGACGTAATGGCAACAGTTCTGTTAGACAAATGGAAGATGATGTGAACAGTATGCCATCATTAAGTTAGAATCTTTGAGATTTTCATGGACCCAAACGCAGTTTTTGATACCGTTTATCATCAGCAGTTTTTCAGCAACAGCCATTTAATGTATACATTTTCAGTAAATAAAGCAATTTTAATTGTGAGTGGCTGAGTCTGCCATTCCCGCGCTGGATTGAAATTGCCAACTCACACACACAGGAAGTGTGATGCAGCATGTAATCCAGTGTATCTCATTGATAGAAGCCTTTGTTTTCTGTTCACTCTACCAACACTACGATTAATCTGCTGATAGATCAGTTGGAACAATCCATCCCAGTTCCTCAAAGTGTTATCTTTAAATGTCTTGCTTTGTGAGCCTAAACCCTGAAGATATTCAGTTTAATATGATGTAAAACAGAGTAAGAGCAGGAAATCACCATGTCCAAGTCTGAAAAATGGCTTTTTCTGCCATTTTTTGCACACAAAGTGGAGAGGCTTTTTTTTTTTTTTTTTAAAGATTATTTTTTTAATCATTAGGACTTAGATATGAGAGAGAGAGAGAGAGAGAGAGAGAGAGAGAGAGAGAGAGAGAGAGAGAGAGAGAGAGAGAGAGAGAGAGACACACACACACAGGAAATCCCTGGGCCTCTGCATCGAGGATAAACCACAACACATGGGCTCGCGCTCTACCAACTGAGCTCCCCGGGCGCCCATCTCAGTCCATGATTGCCAAGTAATATACAGATCCCTTTTGGGTGTACCAACCTGATGTTGCAGGTCTCGACAGCGCTGGCTCAGGTCCTCCTTCTCGTCTGCCTCCTCACTTAGAAAATAATACTTCCTGGACTGCAAACACAGAACGTAGAGACAGAGGAGAAGTCATACTAGTCACAGCAGGAGGGAGTAAATATCAATGAAATAAAGTCTGAGGCAAAACACAAAGAAGGATGTAACAGAGTGAAACTGAGTGGAAGACAAAAAAGGAGGGAGAGTCAAAGTGTGAAAGGGTTTCACCTGGTAGTCAAAGTCCCCATAGGTTTCTGGACTTCCTGGGTCTGATGAAGGATCCTTTGATAAGAGCTAAAACAAAGCGGTCATAACAAAGTCAATGAAAAGCTAAAATTACGGGAAAAATACCTGTTCCCAAAAGCAAGTTTCAGAGGTTTCTAAAGTTATTCAGAAAACCCAATAAAACCTGGAACGGTTTATGTTCCAGGTCCCCCCCACCCCCAATGGTGCCAACAAAACACTAAACATATTCTTGAAATATCTCAAAGTAGGGTTTCTGGGACTCAGTTCAGTCTCAGTGCTTATCTGGATTTCTTTTGATTGTGAATTAACCGTGAGTAAGAGCTGGGATTAATGCAGAACTAGAGAGAACCAAGAGGATAAACGAGAAGCTCACTCACCTCCTGAATGGCTGTCATCACAACATGCTGGACAGATTCCTCAAGTGTCATTATCTGCTGGATTTGCTCTGTGTTTAGGAGAAGACAACAGAGAACTGAAGGTGCAGCCAAAATGCAGATTAACACAAATACTCTCACTCTCTCACTGCATCCATCAGTATTTCAAGCACCATCAAGCTGGTGTTTAAATAACAAATGATCAGTTTTTCAGTTCAACCCCCCCCATAACAAAATAGAGAAACAGAACAAAAAAATAGAATCAGCTTCAGTAGTATTGTAAAGGAAAGGAACGAGCGTGAGAGATATCCACTCACAATCCGGCAATTTGCCGTGGGGTTGTGCGGCGAGGGGAGTGTCAAAATAAGGGTCCATTTGTGTGACGTCCTGTTGTGTACTTAACCCCCAAAACGAGGCACAAGTAGACTTCAGAGTTCACAATTACTCCACTTTCCAATCAAATTGTTTATAGATTTCGACGTTTCCGACTGCACTTGAAGGCAGCATCATTTCACAGGACAGAGTGAAAGCAAAGAGACGAGCGAAGACATAGCGAGTGCTTCGTTTGTTGCGGGAAACATTAAGCTGTTACACAAACCCTCTGGCAGTTCAGTGCTTGTGTTGTAAGTGATGTTTCCTGTACGGGACTCTCACACCGCCCCAAAGTGTAGCTCAAAACACTGTTGACAAGTTTTTTTGAGTGCCCCATCCCGCACCGCACCCTAAACGCACTACCCCCATTTAAAATGAATGGAAAGACCTGCGTTTTTGCTGGACCGTCGGACGGCTGAAGCAGAAGTCTGAACGCAGCCTTATACTTTGTCAGTATTCTGGCGTTGAGGGTTGTGAGCAGGCCTGGCTGCAGATTTGGATACATCATTAATCCCAATGGTCAATTCATTTGCAGCTTCCCAGTACATCCAGTCAGTTCCAACGAACACTCACCAAACAATAGTTCAAAATGTTAAAGACACCAGAGGAAACATATAAAAAATGTATGGGGACAGGTTAAAATACCTGAAAGCATTAAATAAAAGCAATACATAAGAGACACTAAATAGAGGCACACGACCAACATAAACGACAACAAGCCATCATTTAAGATGAGGACGGTTTTTCCTCGGAAAAAGCCAACCCTAACCACTCGTGACGATCCGACCATGACTGATATTGAGCAAGAACCATGTGATTTGACTTTGAGTTAATCCTGTGTGTTATTTTCACAGATGGATGAATCTACTTGGTGGTCGTTCTTCCTTTAACAGCCCGACTTTCATCCTGGACAGACTATATATTCGTTGCAAAGTCTGCACTCAACCAATAAGCCCCTTTTTTGTTATGCAACAGTTTTGTATGTAGATATGTTTTTGTGTATTTGTGTATTTCGTAATCATGTTTAATAATATGTGTTGGTTTACGTATGTATGCACCTTTCACCAAGGCAAATTCCACATGAGTGTAACTTATTGTGGCAATAAAAGCTTTTTGGATTCAGACACACTTTACCTTGCTTCTTCTCACAACTGACCGCGCAGGCCAATACGAGTTGTACCAGCTTGCCCAGTTCAGTGACATCTCCCATCTCTCCTATAAGGTTCACGTCTGGCAAGTGCTCATCTGATACCTGATGACCGAGCACCTGTTTGTGGAGAGTAATGCGAGACATTAGCAGTAAGACTGAGCCGAGTGAATTACAAAGTGCCACAGATGGTAACAAAATAGGGCTGCACAATATATATATTGTGGTTTTTTTTGCGTTATTGCAACATCAACTGGTGCAATAAACACATGGCAAAAGGCTGCGACAGAGCGCAAAAGTTAGTTGAAAGAGAGTATCAGTAGAAAACTGCACTTTAAAATGCAACCCAGTCTTTTTTAGTGGTGCATTAAATGTTCAATGTGCACGTTGCTGTATTTTAGCAGAATACCGAAAGCAGCAGCAAGGCAGAACTGAGTACCTTAATCGGAAATAATAGTTATTGCGATATCGCATATTTTCCTCATATTGTGCAGCTCTAGTGAAAAAGTAACAATCTTCTTACATCGTGATAATATTCCATCATGCTCTTAAGAATCTTCTTCAAGTTGCTGACCTGAAAGAACAAAACAAATTAGAGTTACCATCTTGATCCTCATTTTAATCGGGGGAAAAGAAGTGAAAGAAAAAAACAGCCATGACATCCTGTTCAATGCAGGCTGCCATAGGGTCTTCTGTCATGTCCGACTGTTTCACAAATTACCTTGAGGCGCCAGTTGGCTCCGCTCTCCTCCTTGATCCTGCCCAGCCATGTCTCATTAAACCATGAGGGGTCTCTGTTAATGAGCACAAGACAATTTGAGTGACGACAAGGACGACACATCTCTGACTCAAGACTCCCAGAAGGCCGCAGGGCGACGAGGCCCCTGCGCTTAAGTACGGTGACATTTGAGAAAAACAGTTACATGTCACTCGTGGGAATAATGCTCTTATTATGAAATAACTTAAGAAGCAGTGGGTTGTAAGTTAAAGGGATAGTTTGGATCTTTTGAACTGTGGTTGTATGAGCTACATCGCCATAGTCTACTGTATTAAGGCTCTGACACCAACCCGACGGCTGACCGTCGGCAGAACACACCGAAACGACGCAGACTTAAGCGTGGTCTGCGCGTGCACGAGATGTAATACAGCAGGCGGTGGTAATCTGTATTGTGGCCGAAAAAATGAAAACCGGCAGCTGATTGGACGAATGCGTCACGTGGGTCTGGCTTCTCCAGAATTTCAAAGCCAGACCATAATGGTGGCTTGTTCAGAATACAATTTTGTAAAGTAGTTCCCCAAAACGTGCTCCTGAAAACATTTTAAGCAAGAAAGAGGCCATACAGTTGCTGAATCATTTCAGATTGACAAAGGTCAGTTTAAAAGATTTCCGTCAGATTTTGTGAAGCGTTAGTCACGCTCATCCCGCTCATCCTTTCCGGGCTAGCACTCCGCCAATCAGATTGGTCATTGAGTCCCACTTTCCAAATCAACGTGTCAAATACGCCCAAATGAAGGCTGACGGCTCCTCCGACTGACGATGGGACACAGCGAACAGACTCACGGCCACCAGACTCCTTTAACAAAAACAGTAATTTCACCTCGTAGAACGCAGAAGCTGCTGGTCTACCACTGCCTCGCTCAGGACGTTAGTTTGTGTTATTGTGTGACTTTTGTGTTTTATAGGGTTAGATCAGATTCACCTTAGACACAATAACACTAAAAAACACTGACCGACGGAGGCAGAGGTAGAGCAGCAACTCCTGTGTTCTGCGAGGTAAAATGAAATGACTGTTTTTTGTCAAAAGGAGTCTGGTGGCTTTGAAGAAAGCAGAGATAACAGCTTCAGTTCCTGTCTGTGAATATATTCTAAATACAGCATACAGTTAAACAGATTTTTTAGGTGTCTAAAATGTATTTAGCCGCCGCTTTCTTCCAGAGCAGCACAGCACATTGCTTAGCTTCTGTGTTGATACTAAAGCCTGGGGGCGCATGCCGCTCGACACCATGGAAACGCAACTCATACAACCTCGCTGCTGTGAAATCGGAACTATCCCTACAAAGTGGAAGTAAAATAAAAATAACAGTTTGATTTACAAATAGTTATATTGTCTATGTATGTGGATACAAATGTCCCACCAGAAGCTACACAATGTCAGCAGGCCTGGACAGATAGGGGTTATTTTTGTGTAAACCAATGTTTAAAGAGGAAGAAAAAAACTGCCCACACAAATCCAGTCTGTTTTCTTTTAATGGTTCACATTTTGCATAGATAATAGCCTTACGCAATTCAAAGGGCAATTTTGTGTTACACAGATAAGCAAATCTCAGTGAGAAGGCTGGCTCTGAGTTCATTTCTACCAGCCGTTTCCCCTGAGTTTGAGCTTAGAAAAACAAAATAACTAAAAATACTTCAACTACTTGAACATACGTGAGTCCTTACATTCTGTGAAGCACGTGTGCGATGGCCACTCCACTTGTTAGGTCGTGCTTGCTGTTGCATGATGGCACCTGAAATGTCTGCAACTGAGAACAACGACATTAAGAATTATTGGAGTAACCTTTGGGTGTCTTGCTCAAGAGCACCTTGGCAGTGCCCAGGAGGTGAACTGGCACCTCTCCAGCTACCAGTCCACACTCTGTACAGGGACTTGAACCCGCGACCCTCCAGTTCCCAACTCCCTATAGAGCTTTACAAATATTTGGTTATTTAAAATCAGATATGCCAATAAGTATTTTTTTTTTTAAATCCAGAAACGCGTTACAAAACAGATTTCCCTAACATGAGTTATTTGTAGTTATGAGTTCTCACTAAAATAATATGATAATTTGTTTTATTGTCACAACAGAACATCAAAATATATTAAAGTTCTGATAAATAAGATATGAAACTTAAAGTCCTTTGAACAAAAACACAACAAAAATAAAAATCTGTGTTGCCAACAGGGACGTTGTAGAGCGTCCTCTGGTGGACAGACTATGCAACGCCATCATTAACAGGGACGTTGTAGAGCGTCCTCTGGTGGACAGACTATGCAACGCCATCATTAACAGGGACGTTGTAGAGCGTCCTCTGGTGGACAGACTATGCAACGCCATCATTAACAGGGACGTTGTAGAGCGTCCTCTGGTGGACAGACTATGCAACGCCATCACTAACGGGGACGTTGTAGAGCGTCCTCTGGTGGACAGACTATGCAACGCCATCACTAACGGGACGTTGTAGAGCGTCCTCTGGTGGACAGACTATGCAACGCCATCACTAACTGGGACGTTGTAGAGCGTCCTCTGGTGGACAGACTATGCAACGCCATCACTAACAGGGACGTTGTAGAGCGTCCTCTGGTGGACAGACTATGCAACGCCATCACTAACAGGGACGTTGTAGAGCGTCCTCTGGTGGACAGACTATGCAACGCCATCACTAACGGGACGTAGAGCGTCCTCTGGTGGACAGACTATGCAACGCCATCACTAACTGGGACGTTGTAGAGCGTCCTCTGGTGGACAGACTATGCAACGCCATCACTAACAGGGACGTTGTAGAGCGTCCTCTGGTGGACAGACTATGCAACGCCATCACTAACGGGGACGTTGTAGAGCGTCCTCTGGTGGACAGACTATGCAACGCCAACACTCATAACATGGTTGACAGTCCTTTTTTAATTTTTTTTATTTATATTATATTTATATTCATTTTTAAAAATATATTTTTTTAAATCGGCCATTATAAATGCCAATATCGGCTGATATTAGCCCGCCAATATATCAGTCAGGCTCTATTCTTGTTGCTATCACAGAGCTGAACAAGTTGCTATAGCTATATATATATATATATATATATATATATATATATATATATATATATATAGCAAGCAATATTTGTAGAAATATGACAGGAGCATTATTTAGATCGGTTTTAAACCTGCTTTTATCTTGATAATTTATTAGAGAGAGTATTTATTTGAATGGTTTTAATCCACCTGTGTATGTGTATCTCTCTCTCTCTCTCTCTCTCTCTCTCTCTCTCATGTCCTGATTGGTAGAACCTTGAGTTTTAGTATCAGATTTTATACAGTTTAAGTATGTTTACAGAGTCGTCAATCATATTCTTGCTGCAGAACTGAACCTAAATATCATAGGCTTTGTCTAAACCCGTTCAGTCATTCTTTACAATACTTTAATAACAGGTATTAAGCAGTTTAGGGGATTACAGTCCTACTTTGCAAGCTATTAATATTAGCTGGCGTCTTAATTTAGTCCTACACTTGCCTCTGTGTGGGGAAAACTGCCAAACAAGTGGATTTTCTTTGGTGTTGAGAAGTTTCTATGTTGGATAACCTAACATTACTACAAAGTCTCTCAGCTTACACTAAGCTATTTGGGTTAGTCTACTTTGCTGACACCGCAGTTTGGCGCAGATAACAAACTAAAACATGCCACCGAGACCAGACTTCCAATGTGTTTACCTAACGTTAGCTAGTTAGCTTGGCTAGCTAGCTAGCGCTAGTTAGCTTCCAAACACACAACTTTTGTAGCTGCCAACTGTTTATATGTTACCTACATAGCCAAGAAAACAGCTATTTATAGATTAACCAAGCCCTCGCCTTTAAAGCAAAGCTATATGTCCTCTTACACCTGCTGTCACCTGTTAGCAGGCGGTTAGCCTCGCTAGGAAACTTAGCTAGCTAATATCAAACTTACCCAGGTTAGCAGTGAATCACACAGCTCTGCTTTATCCAGATTCATTGTGCTGAACCCAGCTGAACCCACAACAGCTCACAGAGAGGGGATGGATTTGGCTCTCAAGACTCAATCTTCTCCCCCGAAGTTTGTTACTCACTCCTTTCCACTTTCCACGTCAGTCATTGTCCAGCCACGGTCTCCTGCTGCGCCGACCCCCCTTCGCGTTTCTTCGCCTCCTGTTTTCCAAGCGAGCTTCCGTAATAAGAGCGTCTCATGGAAGCGGATTATGTTGCGGGTCATGGTAAAGGATAATAATGATGATGATGATGATAATAATGATGATGATGATGATGATGATGATAGCCCTGAATATATCTATGTACCCTACCCTGTATAACAAGTTTTATGAACTGATTTTTTAGGGCTGTCCTAATTAAAGAAAGTCGTCTGACACTTATAGTTATGACTATAACTATAATCGATTAGTTGATTTAATCGACAGATCTGTAAAACCGAGTTTCTCCACAAATAATCATGCCAAAGCACCACTTTAAACCATGTGTTTACCAGAGATGTTCTCATAGTTTCTTGGTAATTGATCTTAAAAAAAAATCATTAAAAATGATTAAAGAAATCAACTAAAGAAATCTTAGTCAACTTAGACGAAACAAAGGATTATTTAATTAATGGACAAATAAAAGGCAGCACTACTGATGTAGGAGTTCTGTCTATGTTCTGATCACCTGGCATTTTGGGTTTTCATATGTTTTATACGTTTACCGTGTTATTTGTCAACAAATGAACATAATATTAACTATAATAAAACCAGCCTGCTGTAGCCTACTGTGATGTCTGAATCAAATTAACGTAAGTGCTGGCGACCTAAGCAAGAATTTCATGAATTTTATTCAATTTATTTACTTGTTATGTAACCAGGAAACCTTGTTGACATGAAAACATGTTTTTGGGCGAGTACTCTGGCAAAGATGGGCAGCAATGCCAATGAGTTATTCAGACAAATCTATCTATCTATCTATCTATCTATCTATCTATCTATCTATCTATCTATCTATCTATCTATCTATCTATCTATCTATCTATCTATCTATCTATCTATCTATCTATCTATCTATCTATCTATCTATCTAATCTATCTATCTATCTATCTATCTATCTATCTATCTATCTATCTATCTATCTATCTATCTATCTATCTATCTATCTATCTATCTATCTATCTATCTATCTATCTATCTATCTATCTATCTATCTATCTATCTATCTATCTATCTATCTATCTATCTATCTATCTATCTATCTATCTATCTATCTATCTATCTATCTATCTATCTATCTATCTATCTATCTATCTATCTATCTATCTATCTATCTATCTATCTATCTCTCTCTCTCTCTCTCTCTCTCTCTCTCTCTATCTATCTATCTATCTATCTATCTATCTATCTATCTATCTATCTATTAATCTCTCTCTGTCTATCTATCTATCTATCTATCTATCTATCTATCTATCTATCTATCTATCTATCTATCTATCTATCTATTAATCTCTCTCTGTCTGTCTATCTATCTATCTATCTATCTATCTATCTATCTATCTATCTATCTCTCTCTGTCTGTCTATCTATCTATCTATCTATCTATCTATCTATCTATCTATCTCTCTCTCTCTCTCTCTCTCTCTCTCTCTCTATCTATCTATCTATCTATCTATCTATCTATCTATCTATTAATCTCTCTCTCTATCTATCTATCTATCTATCTATCTATCTATCTATCTATCTATCTATCTATCTATCTATCTATCTATCTATCTATCTATCTATCTATCTATTAATCTCTCTCTCTGTCTATCTATCTATCTATCTATCTATCTATCTATCTATCTATCTATCTATCTATCTATCTATCTCTCTCTCTGTCTGTCTATCTATCTGTCTATCTATCTATCTGTCTATCTATCTGTCTATCTATCTATCTGTCTATCTATCTATCTATCTATCTATCTATCTATCTATCTATCTATCTATCTATCTATCTATCTATCTATCTATCTATCTATCTATCTATCTATCTATTAATCTCTCTCTCTGTCTGTCTATCTATCTGTCTATCTATCTATCTGTCTATCTATCTGTCTATCTATCTATCTGTCTATCTATCTGTCTATCTATCTATCTGTCTATCTATCTATCTATCTATCTATCTATCTATCTATCTATCTATCTATCTATCTATCTATCTATCTATCTATCTATCTATCTATCTATCTATCTATCTCTCTCTCTCTATCTATTAATCTCTCTCTCTGTCTGTCTGCCTGGGTGAAGACATATCAAGGGACAAATGTGTTTTTTCTCCAAAAGATCTTCCACCTTTTCACCTTAGTAGAAAGAAAGAACAATAGGCTGCCATAAGAAAATCCAACAATGAATGGCCAGCGTCTCTGTTGGAGGCCCCACTGTATTCTTTTTGCTATATTTAAAGTTCCTTTAAAGCACCACTGGATGGCTCTATTTGACAAATACCTAAAGCAAAGCAGCCTGACGCACAACTGGCTGCCCCAAAGCTTACACTGCACATGACAGGTGCTAGGTGACATCTGTCTGATAAGACATGTTCTGCAAGTCTCCAAGTAAGGGTGTAACTTTGGGTTCAACATGGTGGGGAGGGGGAGGTCTCCACTTTTGAAGAAAATTGAAATTTTGAGCGTCAAACACTTACTTTTCTGCATTCTGGTAATTTTTTCTGCATTAATTCATGGTTAAATGTCTCTATTTATGTTAAGGTAATTATAATAGGTTTCTTTTTGTTTTGGGAGGGGGGGTTGCACTGGCCAGTTTTGATTATTGGAGTCGATGTCTCAAAGTCGCCAAATGTTAGTTCTACAACAACAGACAAAGAAAGCAATCCTTTAGTTCTAATAGTAATGTTAAAATTGATTATGTGGATGCTTGTTCCACAGTTGGTCTTTTTTCTTGGACTACAGGCTGTCTGTGTGGGATTCAGTGTCTATCCAGAGAGTGGGAATGTACTGTACTGACCAGGTCACACTGGTTTGTGATTTACAGCTTAGAAAAACAACAAACTTTTAGCAGGTTTCTGTCAAAATCCTGGCTCTCATATTATCAACATGATGTCACACACGTACTGCCTTTCCCTTGGTAATCTGCGTTGCTCCCTGTCTACACGTCTCCCTTCCTGCTTTCTTTGTCGTTGTCACAAATCAAACTACAATGACCAATCGCAGCGAAACACTGCCCACATACTTCCTGTTTACTCTGGCAAGCCTAAACCAGTGTGCCAAGTCCACCGTGCATGTTGAACACTTGCTTATGATGAAATATCTGCCACATTTCCAGTTCTTTCCAACCAAAACCAGTCTGGTCACAGCACCGCCTTACATCTGGTTATACCATATTTGTTTTGCCAGAGTTCCTGTTTGTCAGGATGGTTTTCTAGCCAGAGGAATGCACGTTTATTATATCTCATACGCTCTCAATCCCACTAACTCTTCTTATCTCTTGTTACACTTTGATTGTGTATTTATTTAATTCTAACGATTATTTTCCTAGTCGATTAATCTGTCCATTATTTTCTCAATTATTCGATCAGTTGTTTGGTCTCTAAAATGTCAGAAAATAGTGAATATGTGCATCAGTTTTTCCCAAAAAGCCCAAGACGACGTCCTCAAATGTCTCGTTTTGTCCACGACTCAAAGATATTCAGTTTACTGTCTCAGAGGAGAGAAGAAACTGGAACATATTCGCATTTAACAAGCTGGAATCAGAGAATGTTGACCTTTTATGATTAAGAAAATGACTCAAACCGATAAATCTTTGCAGCTCTATGTACTTCCCTTTAGGTTTTATCTGTTAGTACGTGGCTGTTAGGCCTGCAGCATGTCAGTGGAAACGCTCACCGCAGAAAAGGGATGTCTAAAAACAAAATAAAAACACTAAATCTGAGGGAAAAGCAAAACAAGTGAAATTATCTGTCCAACGCAGCAAGATAAATTCACTTGACGAGCTTGCTTGATTTAAGATTATAAAGTTGAACACTTAAAATAAGAAATTAACTCTTAAAACAAGAGACATTATCACACTTAACACTTGGTAATCTTGATAAGAACCAAATCATTTGCAGTTCTGTTTCTAATTGAGGTGAAAATCCAGTTTTTGAATATTATAGGTGCAGTATGTGTGCTTCAGGACAGGGGGTCTCGAGTTGAGTAACCCAGGACTGGGAGGAAGTGAGGTTCAGGACACATGGGGGTGGGGGGCTCAGCGGGAAGTTAGTCACTCACTGAGGGATAGGTCAGGGCTGACTAACGCCTGAGCGGCAGGAGGTGTGGGTTATGAGCTCCGGCATGGCTTGAGCAGAGGACGACTATTTTTGGCTGGCTCCTCTTCCTCCTCTTCCTCCTCTTCCTCCTCTTCCTCCTCTTCCTCCTCTTCCTCCACGCTAATTCCTCTTTTCACCCGTTCTCTCTTTCCTTATTCCCCAGATGTGTTTCCTTCCTGAAAGTTAAAAAGGCTTTACTTCTCCTCTTTTCCAACCCCACACTGACGCACTTGAGTCTCTCTGTGGGGGAACTGGAAGGGTGGAGGTGGGAGGGCCAGCAGCTAAGATTGAGTAATTATTCCTTTTTTTTTTTTTTTTTTAAGCTTGCGGTTTTCTTGTTTGGAAAAAGGAGATAGTTCCTTTTTGTAATTCTTTGAGTGCAAAGAGCAAACTACTGCACCTACACCCTACGATGTCACATAGTTTTGTGAAAGGAGACAGAAACTATGCATGCTTTACATATTTTCTTTCCTCTATTCAAAAATGTGCTGTTGTTTTCCTTGCATGTCTGACCTCGCTTGTGCAGAATGATGCATGCGTAGTTTGACACCAGACGTTCATCTGTTGAAGGAGGAAAGTTCCTCTGTGCTCATTGTAATTCTCAGTTTGACCCGTGTATGTATGTACTACTGCATTCCTTGCTTTTAGGCATTATATATTACAACTTTATCACTAAAAAAACTCAGTTTGTCTGCTCATTAGGACTATGTGGGTCTGGTTTGAGTAGATTTTACACACACCATCAACTATGAGAAGTTTTAAATTCAAATGTTGTATTGGAAGAGCACAGAGACAAACTAACTAACTAACTAACTAACTAACTACTACTAATCTAACTGAAGTTTTAAATTCAAATGTTGTATTGGAAGAGCACAGAGACAAACTAACTAACTAACTAACTAACTAACTAACTAACTAACTAACACTCTGTTAGTTTCCATCACTAATGGAAATAAACTGATAGGGAAATGCGTTTTAAGGACCTTTTAACAAATTATTTGGTGAAATGATTAAGTCTTAACGTGTCTGGAGAGGGACCTTAACGTACCGTACCTTTGTCTCTCTCTCTCTCTCTCTCGTCCTCATTTTCAGGTTATAGTTCAGCCATAAAAGTCAGACACACATTGTTAAAACCCTAATGCCTTGAAAAGAAAAAGGTCCCCACAGGCCCACATGTGAATGAATGATGCTGCACCTTTAAATTAAAAGAATGCCAGCGATGTGCGGCTGTGCCCAGGCATTCGGAGCTGGAATGTGCTGGAAAGCTTGCCAGCGGTTTTATTTTCCCCTGCAGCTTTCCCAGGTGTTTCAGGGAAAGGAAAACAAAACCATGGAAAACACCCAGAGAGTATGACCAGAAAGCCCCTTTTTCTAGACATGAGGTCACAAATTTAGGCACGTGCTGTCAGGTTACGTACAACAGAGATTTATGGCCCTCTCTGCTCTATCAGCTGTCTCCTGCCTCGCCCTTCCACAGATTTATGTCTTTGGTAAGGGCAGGTATAGTCAATAATAATCACCTCTAGAAGCTGGCAGGGAGTGCTCATTATGACATACATGCACGCGAATACAGACCGGTTGTTGACCCAAAGAAAAGGTGTCTGCCTTTTGAAAATCTCCAACATGACAGAATAGACAGCCAGTTAGCTCAGTTCTCCTCTGATGACTCAGGGATTGTTGTGTCTGCATGTGCCACTTCACCACAAAAAAACTCATGTTGTGTAACAGGCATTAAATGACCCTCATATTTATTGATCTGAATCTTAACGGGACTCATAGCAACAGCAAACACTGTTCTTTCCAGGCTTGACCCAATGTAACATCAAACCAGCGGTGGAGGAGGAGGAAGGAGGAAGGAGGAGGGGGAGGAAGGAGGAGGAGGAAGAGGAGGAGGAGTAAGAGGAGGGATCAGCTGTGCTGTGGTAACACGGGCAACACGTTCTATCTCTTTCATCTGCAAAGCAAGTGTGCTCTGTTTGCTTTTACTTTCTCTGCACAAGTAGGTTTTGGTTCACTTCTGGCTTGTGCTTTTGATCCCTATCTTCAAATCTCTGCCTCTCTCGCTCTCTCTCCATTTCTTTTTCAATTTAAAAAAGCTTTATTGGCATTGCAATTGTATTGCCAAAGCAGACAGCCTATACATAGAAGGGAATTAACATATACTGGCACAACATAAGCTGTAACATGAACACCAACTTAAACATAAAGTGGTAAAGGCACAAGGAGTACACATGGTATACAGCAAAATCCTTACACAACTTATTGTAACATTCTCTCTCTCTCTCTCTCTCTCACTCTCTCTCTCTCAATTTGCTTTATTGGCATGAATAAAGAAAACATGTTGTTGCCAAATCAGTTTACAGAAAATGCATATAGTACATATCACATATTAAATACATACAGTAGGTGTCACGTAGATTCTATACCGCACCGATTGTTATACAACACACTACATTACAAAGAAATTACATAACACAACATAATACTTAAGTTTTGTACAATATAATTACAATGCAATCTTAAACCAATCTGTAATGTGGTGATCTCATAGTGGTTCTCTCTCTCTTTTGCTCTCTCTCTCGCTCTCTCTCTCGCTCTCTCTTTCACCAAAGTCAGAACTAATCATGGAGATGCAGCGTTCAGTTTCAGCACCACATATCTGGAACAAACTCCCAGTAAAACCACTAGTCTATGCAACTCTCAGTTCTTTTAAACCGAAACTGAAGACTTTTCTGTTTGATTCTGCCTTTCTTGATACAATTTTTAATTTCTCACACTGTACTGTACATTTTTTGCTCTTCGATAGTTTTCAGTTTCCCATCATTTTGTCTTCAGCATTGATTTAGCTCTGTTTCTAGTTTACAGATGTTTAACTGAGTTCTGACTCTTAATGTTGATATGTAAAGCAGACTTTGGCCCTAAAGGTGTAAACTCAATCAATGGGGCACAGGAAGCCAGTGTAAAGACTTCAGAACAAGTCTCTTGGTCCTGGAGTGATGTGATCCAAGTGAGGACATCCACTTAGTGAGGACTGGAGTGATGTGATCCAGTCTCTTGGTCACTGGAGTGATGTGATCCAGTCTCTTGGTCTTAGTGAGGACTGGAGTGATGTGATCCAGTCTCTTGGTCTTAGTGAGGACTGGAGTGATGTGATCCAGTCTCTTGGTCTTAGTGAGGACTGGAGTGATGTGATCCAGTCTTGGTCTTAGTGAGGACTGGAGTGATGTGATCCAGTCTCTTGGTCTTAGTGAGGACTCGAGCAGCAGCGTTCTGAATCAGCTGCAGCTGTCTAATTGATTTTTCTGTACTGTAATTTTTGCTCTTCTATTTCATTCCCATCTTGTAGCATTTTAGCTGTTTTTATACATTTAACTGATCTTTAATGTTATATGTAAAGCACTTTCAGGGTTCAACAATAGGGTTGCCCAATGGCCAGGGGAAAGTACAACACTATGTTGGGCACTTGCCCGGTGGAGCATCATGGGATCATAAATGACGTTAGCGTTCTCCTGACTCCATCGGAGAATGCTTGCGTAATGATTTGATTTAAAGTGCCGTCGGCCAACCAAAAATTGGGTTTGTGCTTGACGTTTTTTTGAATTTTTGACGGTTATTTTGTTCAAAGTGTGACAGGCATTTTTCCTCTTCTGTTTTTGATGATTTTTTCCCCCCATGATTTTATTGATGTTTCTTTCTAAAAAAACAATTTATATATGGGCCAGTATAGAACAATAATAACACTGCACTTTAAATTGCCTTGGTGCTGAAATGCGCCATACAAATAAAGCAGCCTGGCTTGCTTGTCTCGCTTTCTGTTTTGATGCCTCACCCTCTCTCTCTCTCACACACAAGCAGGCAGCACATGGCCAGCGCGGGTGAGTCACAGTGGTCTGGTAACAAGTGCCTCTTCTCAGGGAGAGTCCCGCCATGTGTGCTTGTGATCAGGGCAAATCCCCCTGAGTGTATCAGGTGCATTTCTCCTCTGGGAAACATGAAACTCACCGGCTCCATTGTCTTTATTCAGTTTAATAACGACCGAGAGCAAAAGAAGTTTCATTTTTCATTGTCTTATAGTGTGTTGTTTTGGCACAGTTTTGACAAGACACTTTGTGCATCTAAAAATAGAAATATTGAAGTGTATTCTATGAGACACTGGGACTCTGGAGGATGCAGCTTCTTGGATCTCTTGCTGACATCGGCTTACAGACTGTACGCACAGAGGGCCGACCTGCCCAGAAGCTATGTGCCAGCTACACACAATATGACCGCAGTATGCCGAGATAGACTGGCTTTTGAAAACCAGATGAGGATTTGCATTGTGCTTAACTTTTACAAAACTAAAAAGCAGTGTTTCCACCCGGTTAGTGGAAGACATACAGTAAGTATGCCTAATTTGGCGGTGGGGCTTAGGTTCCTCAAGAAAATGTTACATTTTTCAATAAAAAAAAAGCAATTTCCTCATACAATTTGTGTCTTTTTGTTGGATTTTGTCTCCCAACAAATGGGGGCTCATCCGGGATTGTTGAAGTTTTTCACACATTGGTTAATCTATCTGTGTGTGACCTGCCTTTTGTTACCGGCTGGCTCAGGCTGGCAAAAAAAAGGGACTACACACACAGATAGATTAACCAAAACGTATTTTATTTAACTAAACAGACTAATAACACAATTTAACCCTCATGTTGTCCTCGGGTCAAATTGACCCGTTTTCCTATATCAATGTTCTTTTTAAACCACTTCAATATATTTTCTTCAAATGCTATAAAATTGAATAAAACACCCCAAAAGTAGAGATTTGTACTTGCCAAAGAGTGTTGTGTGGAATCAATCATGTTATTTTGGGGAATTAAAAAGAACACTGAATTAGGAAAACAGGTCAATTTGACCCGAGGACAACATGAGGGTTAACTCAACATAAACGTAACAGTGGGGTGTGTAAGTGTAGAAGACGTCAGTCGTGTTTGCCATGTGTGGATAACTGAATGAATGGTTTAATGTGTGGCGCAACAAACCAAACAAAGAACAAATTGATGGATGATGCAGTCGGACCAGCTGACAGAGAGTGAGACTCCCAGGACGGCAGTCTTTAATTATCTTCTGTAAGCCACGCCCAGATGGCCATGCACGGACGACCCTCCCAGCTCAACCTACCCGCCCTGCAGAAGAGAAGCAGAACCAGACAGGCAGGCAGACTGGGAGGGGTCCGTCGGTACACGATCCGTCCTGCCTGCACGATCCGTTCTGCGCATGTGCAATATGTTCGCGCATACGCAGATGATGTCATGATGATGTCATGATGAACGCGGATTTACGACACTGCACGATCTGTCCCCATAGACAGTTAAAGAAAGTCCGTTCGCCTCCACCGGAAAGCTAACGTTAGTTTAGCTAACAGCTAATTCGGCTAACCGCTAGCTGAGACAGCATGTGAAAGACCCTCAAAGGTTAAAATAACCATTTAAATATATAACAGCTGTTACGTCAGTTCTACGTTACGCTGTGCTCATTTAAAATACAATCACTCAATACTTGTCTTTATTATTACTGCAAAGTCTTAATTTAGCTGGAGCTGCTTTTCCCGCTGCTTAGTTTGAGTAACGTTATTTTAGGCTGAATCAAGCTGTCAGCTAGCGGTTAGCCGAATTAGCTGTTAGCTAAGCTAACGTTAGCTTTCCGGTGGAGGCTAACAGCAGACCGCTACCGTGGAACAGATCGCGCAGCGCCGTAACTCCTCGTACATCGTGATTATCATGCGCAGAACGGATCGTGTACCGACAGGGTCGTCACACATTAAATACATAAAACATAATACATCACATTATTATATACACAGAAGGGCTACTGAGAATAATTTGGTGTGAAGTATTACATTTAGAGCCTTGATTTGGATAAATAATTGAGGGTCTATATCAGTATTGTAATGTAACAAAGTACAAATACTTACTGTACTTAAGTAGGACTGTCAAGTATCTGTACTTTACTAAGTTATTTATATTTTTGGAAACTTACACTTTTAATGTTAAAGAAGGTGTGGTAACCCTGAATATTATGTTTTTTACTTTGTACGTCATCGAAAGTGACCACGCAGGAACTCATAGTGCACCTTTAAGTAAAGTAAATACTGAAGTAATGTTTCTATAATTTCTACTGTTTATTGATCCCCAGTGGGGAAATTACAAGTTATACTCTGTTTTTGTTGTAGAATTACTACACACAGGCCTGAAATACACACACATGCTCAGGTCCTATTCATGCACAAATAGAGAGATGTCAGAGTGGGGGCTGCCAGCTGGACCAGCACCCTGAGCGGTTAGGGGGTGAACTGGCATCTCTCCAGCTACCAATCCACACTCCGTATTTTGGTCCATACGGAGACTTGAGCCAGCGACCCTCCGGTTCCCAACCCAACTTCCTACGGACTGAGCTACTGCTACCCCAAAAAAAGGTGACTTTAACTTTATTTTCTTGTAAGATACTTGTACTTTTACACAAGTATTGCTTTCAAGTACTTTGTATAAGACTGGTCTACAGTAAATACAACTGACTGTTGCATTTTTCACTGTGGACTCTCTGCTGTTTCTCACTTTTATACATCGTTGTTTATTCTGTACAAGCGCTTTGAGCCTGTGTATTCATTCAAGTTTTATTTTACTGACATATAATGGGAGCAGATTCATTGCTGTCATCAGCTGCAAGCGCCATATAATATCTGCAAATATCACCTCTTGAAGTGTGGCTCAAAGTTGTTTGAATACATTGTTATTAAGCTTGAGTTATGAGGTTATGAGTTTGATAATTATCGTGCAGGACTAATAACACGTAATAACAACACTTAAGCCTGTTCCTCCCAGCACGTGTTCCCAAACAGACCATCAACTGCAGTTTATGCTCCACCTTGTCCTCACGAGTCAAGTGTACCTCCTTTCTTTTTTCTTTTTTTTTTACTCCACCCTCTAAGAAACACCCCACACGCCCTTTTTAAGAAGGCTGTGTCCCACAGAGGTATGCTGCATGTGTAACGGGACTTGGTGGCGCGGTTGTGCCGGTGTTGGCTGGCAGGACTGACTGGGTCAGGGTGTGTGGGTAGCAAGACTGGGCCTGCTAGACCAGGCCTGTTGTCCCAGTAGAGTGAGCCTGCAACGTCTGCAGAGAGCGAGAGAAGTTATTTTAAGTCCTTTATAATTGACACTCTGTTGTTATACACTACACACAGGCCTCAAATAAAAGAGAGATGTCAGGGCTGCCAGTGCCCTGAGCATTTGGGGTATGGTGCCTTGCTCAAGAGCATCTGGCAGTGCCCAGGAGGTTGCGTGGAATTTCTCCAGCTACCAATCCACATTCTGTACTTTGATCCGAACGAGGATTTGAACCGGCGACCCTCCAGTTCCCAACACAACTCCCTACAGATTGAGCTGCTGCCACCCACTTTACTTCAGTCTATTCTCTTCATGACACGTTCCACTTCATCATCTCAGAGAGAAATATCGTACTTTAGTTACTCCACTACATTCATCTGACAGCTTTAGTTACTAGTTACTTTAGTTACTAGTTACTTTAGTTACTCCACTACATTCATCTGACAGCTTTAGTTACTAGTTACTTTAGTTACTAGTTACTTTAGTTACTCCACTACATTCATCTGACAGCTTTAGTTACTAGTTACTTTAGTTACTTTAGTTACTCCACTACATTCATTTGACAGCTTTAGTTACTAGTTACTTTAGTTACAAGTAACTTTAGTTACTCTACATTCATCTGACAGCTTTAGTTACTAGTTACTTTAGTTACAAGTTACTTTAGTTTCTCCACTACATTTATCTGACAGATTTAGTTACTAGTTACTTTAGTTACTCCGCTAATAGTTACTTTAGTTACTCCACTACATTCATCTGACAGCTTTAGTTACTAGTTACTTTAGTTACTCCACTATATTCATCTGACAGCTTTAGTTACTAGTTACTTTAGTTACTCCACTACATTCATCTGACGGCTTTAGTTACTAGTTACTTTAGTTACTCCACTACATTCATCTGACGGCTTTAGTTACTAGTTACTTTAGTTACTCCACTATATTCATCTGACAGCTTTAGTTACTAGTTACTTTAGTTACTCCACTACATGCATCTGACAGCTTTAGTTACTAGTTACTTTAGTTACTAGTTACTTTAGTTACTCCACTACATTCATCTGACGGCTTTAGTTACTAGTTACTTTAGTTACTCCACTATATTCATCTGACAGCTTTAGTTACTAGTTACTTTAGTTACTAGTTACTTTAGTTACTCCACTATATTCATCTGACAGCTTTAGTTACTAGTTACTTTAGTTACTAGTTACTTTAGTAACTCCACTACATTAATCAGACAGCTTTAGTTACTTTACACATCAGGACTTTGCAGTTCATGCTCCTCCTCGTCCTCACGAGTCAGGTGTACCTTCTTTATTATTATTATTTTTACTCCACCCTCTAAGAAACACCCCACACGCCCTTTTTAAGAAGGCTGTGTCCCACAGAGGTATGCTGCATGTGTACCGGGACTTGGTGGCGCGGTTGTGCCGGTGTTGGCTGGCAGGACTGACTGGGTCAGGGTGTGTGGGTAGCAAGACTGGGCCTGCTAGACCAGGCCTGTTGTCCCAGAACACACACACACACACAAACACACACACACACACATACACACACACACATGCACACACACACACACACACACAAATACGAACACACACACACGACACACACACACACACACACACACACACACACACACACACACACACACACACACACACACACACACACACACACACACACACACACACACACGTCAAATTTTGGTCCGTTTGACCCGGGAGGACATTAAGGATTTCTGTTAAATCTCTTTTAACCTCCTCGTTGCTGAAATGTGCTGTAATATAAAAGAATGATTTCCAATACCTTTCAACACACATGAGGGCATATGAGTGTTGCAATAAAACCCGGTGAACTGTTCCTTCATTAGCCACCGATAGCTGTCATTTTAAAAGCCACTCCTGACCGTTTGCTGGGCGTGCGAGTTGTAAACACGTGCCAACAAAAGAAAGTCAACCACACCTTCAACCTTGCACAACTTCCCTATTCTTCAGGTCTGCACACTCTCAGCAAAACACACCCAGATGAGCTTCACCCTTCGGTCCCTCGTTCGGCCTTTCTGCAGCCAAGCTCAGCGTTAATTGATGCCCTTCCCTAACAGCACCAAATTACACGCAGCCGGGCTTTGCGGGCGGAGAGGGACTCGTCAACAAGCGTGGCCTGAGGGAAGCCGCAGCCCTTCACCCAGAGTGACACTCCACCTGACTCAGCAGCACCCAGCACTGTTTACTGAACCTGTCTACCGCAATCAACACGCCTGCATCTGGCCTGACTGTTAACCTCATCGCTGCTGATAGAGAGGGAGGGGGGAGGGAGAATGGGGGGGGGGGGGTGATCGTCTCCCTCCCTCCTTGCTTATCTTCATCAGAGTGCATCCAGTCACGCATGGCAACAAATTAGGCTTGTACGCTACAGTGCAAACACTTATTCATGCAAACACAGCTGAAGCATTTCCATGTGCTGCTAAATTAAAATGCATTTCATTTCAGCGGCTGCCCGTGATGCACAGCAAATCAAATTAAACTTCAGTGTTCCAGTTATAAATAGGCCCCACATGTACAATGACGAGGAAAGATGTACTTAGGCCTGCATATATTTTACTATATGAAACGGGCAGCTCTAACCAAGCAATCTGATTGGTTCATAGCCATTCATTCATAGTTGATGGCAGTTGAATAACCGTATACAACGGCGATGATTCGAATTCCTCGTTACATCCCAATGTCTAGGGGTAACCGAGACGCAACAGAACGTGCCACACACACACACACACACACACACTTCCCATTCCCAAGCAAGGCCTGAACAATCTCCATTTTTACCTTAGCGTTTGTACTCTTAAGTCATTACTTTTCCTGTGTAAACTTCTGTGCTCGCTTGCTAACTAGTGTGTTCAGCTGTTACAGTTAATGTTAATATGTGGATAGAATCTTTAAATCAAATAATTTATTTTAGTTAAGCTATTCTACAATCTTTTTACGTACCCTTTGAGTTACAGGTACCCCTGGTTGGGAATCATTGATTTAAGACACAAAATGCAGGCTGCACAATTAATCGCAATTTGATCGAAATGGCAATATTGACTAGTGCAAAATCCAAATGGCAAGGGCGAGCAATATTTATCAAAGTCAAATTATGTGTCAAACCATTTTAGATCAAGTATGACGGCGCTGCCGAGACGTCTCGGCCTACAAATCCTTTCCTACAGACAAGAAAAAACCTTTGTTTGGTACAGATCCTCACAAAAATCACCCTATAATCATCTAAATTTGAGTATTTAATTAAAATGAGAATAAAAATACAGAAATAATCACAGCCCCCAATATTGTGAAATATATTGCAATATCAGTCAAAAATAATCGCAATTAAGACATTTTGCTCCTATTGTGCAGCCCTAAATATGAATCAAATATCCATTTATGAGTTTTATTTTTTGGTTTACAAAGACTTCTAAATGTCTGCATTCATGCTGGTTGCCCACGTGTTGTTCACCCATGTGTCTTTAGCACTGTCAGCACAAAAGCTAGCGTGAAATGTCCAACTGAGACTGATCCATTCAGACAGCCACCCATAGTGACTGATCTGTTCTCAGGTGAACTAACTGTCCCCTCGGCTCAGGGCCGCGCCGCTGACTCACACGGCGGCGGATGACCTGAGAGAGTGAAAGCTGCTGAACCCGCATGTTGTCTCATTTCTGAAGGATCCATCATCCAGCGTGAACCCGCGCTGAGCTTGTCATGTGTCTGATCTCCGTTTAGCAAAACCATAGTCTCGCATTGCCAGACCCTCCTCCGCAGCACGCGGAGGAGGGTCTGGCTCTGGTTTATTGGCATTTCTTTAAACCACTACTAATTGTCTTGGGTGGCGCTGCTGCTGCAAAATAGCCTCTGGAGGGAACTTGTTTTGGTGGAACATGTATAAGTTCAAAAGTGGTAGGAATGGATGGATAATCACAGACTGGAATATGTCAACTTTTACTCTCAATACTATTTCAAAAACACTTTAATTTGTTTTCCCAAATGCTATAAAATTGAATAAGACGCCCCAAAATTAATGAAAGTAGAGATTTGTACTTGGCAAAGAGCGTTGTGTGGAATCAATCATGTTATTTTGGGGAATTAAAAAGAACATTGATATAGGACAACATGAGGACAACATGAGGACAACATGAGGGCAACATGAGGGCAACATGAGGGCAACATGAGGGCAACATGAGGACAACATGAGGGCAACATGAGGGCAACATGAGGGCAACATGAGGACAACATGAAGACAACATGAGGACAACATGAGGGCAACATGAGGGCAACATGAGGACAACATGAAGACAACATGAGGACAACATGAGGACAACATGAGGACAACATGAAGACAACATGAGGGCAACATGAGGGCAACATGAGGGCAACATGAGGGCAACATGAGGGCAACATGAAGACAACATGAGGGCAACATGAGGGCAACATGAGGGCAACATGAGGACAACATGAAGACAACATGAGGACAACATGAGGACAACATGAGGACAACATGAAGACAACATGAGGGCAACATGAGGGCAACATGAGGGCAACATGAGGACAACATGAGGGCAACATGAAGACAACATGAGGACAACATGAGGACAACATGAAGACAACATGAGGACAACATGAGGGCAACATGAAGACAACATGAGGACAACATGAAGACAACATGAGGACAACATGAGGGCAACATGAGGGCAACATGAGGACAACATGAGGACAACATGAGGACAACATGAGGGCAACATGAGGGCAACATGAGGACAACATGAGGACAACATGAGGGCAACATGAGGTCAACATGAGGTCAACATGAGGACAACATGAGGACAACATGAGGACAACATGAGGGTTAATGTAATATTGTATGTGGAGTTTTCTTTTGCGTGGTGTAAATGTTCCACCAGAACAAGTTCCTTCCTGAGACTATTCTGCAGAGTCTGAGTTGCTGACAATTGCAAAACAACCCAGGGTGCTTTTGTATCTCCTATCCCAGAATGCATCAGTGGGGAAGCCAGACCTTCCTCCTCAGTGCTAATCGTTTGAGTCGACTCAGAACATAAATTCAAAGACCTTTGCAGTTGCAATGGCCATAACAAGGTCACGATGCACAGTAAAAGGTATGTCGTTGCTGCAGAGAGATAGATGCACAAAGAAGAAGTGATAGCAGCTGTGGTTTGGGAGATAATTACAGGAGCGTGAATCAAGGTTCAGTTTGAAAGCTGTTTGAAAAGGGAGTTGTCGTGGAGGATTAGAGCCTTGTGGAAGCGATAACTCCAAGACCTTTCAACTCCTGTTGTTGGGTCAGCCTGAATTCCTTGCCTGCAGCCCTGCTCTCTCTAAAACACAACTGGTGAAGTTCATAAGTTCAATGTAAGAGTCAAAGATTTATTTCAGTTTGTATTCAAATAACTTTAGAAACCTTTCATATTTATATGCATACAATAGAAAAGAAAATCCAAGTGTTATCACACTATGGGCCCTATCTTGCATGTGTGTCTTTGTGTCTGCTAGTTTAAGACAGACGCAGTTGTCGACTTCCTGTCCAGCGCCCATGTCGTTTAAATAGCAAATGCACCTGCGCCCATCTTTGCACCCATGGGTGTGCTGGTTTTACAGGGAGATGTGTTCAGGTGCATTCGGGGCGTATTGCTACCTTGAGGCAGCGGGAAGTGATTGCGCCATTGACCAACAAAAACCTGTTCTAAAGTCAATGACGCAGCATTTCATTGTTATTTTAACAGGAAATTCATAAAATGGGCCTTGGCTCGTGCACAGCGTGCGCACACTATGCACACACACACACACACACACACACACACACACACAGCGAAGCGCAGAAGCACTCACATACAGGACATGCAAAGGATTACAAATCAAAATATAACGGGGCAAATCCGCCACCATAATAGCAATGCTCCACAGTACAAACTCGCCTGGCTGTTAAAGAGACACTCTGATTGGTTTATTGTATGTTACAGCCAGAAAACACCTATGATTGATGAAAACACTAAGTACAACCCTTTTAAACCATGTGCCCAGAGCACGGACCCTTTTTTCCACCGTCAAACTAGCAAAAGTGGATTTGGACATGCCCCAAACACACCTAAGCCATTGCGCTTCACGCCGTGTGCTTAGATTGTTAAAATAGGGCCTTTAGCTGTAACAGGTGTGTAAAGATGAGCATGTTAGGGTCTTTTCACACAGGGAGCGATCAGTTAAACAGCACGGACCGGCATCAGACAACATCAGCTGTGGTGTGTGAGCAGCAGACCAAATCCGCTCACAGCATCACCCGTGACAAGGGTCAAAGGTCACCGGGAGTCAGTGGAAGAAGAGAAGAAGGCCCTCTGAAGCTGACACTAAAGAACCTCTTCATAAAAACCATTGATATCACGTGACAGTATCAGGGCGCACTCATACTTGCCTAGTTACATGTTTGACTAGTGCACTTATCAAATTCAAGGCCCGGGGGCCAAATCGGGCCCCTCACAAATTTTGAGCTGGCCCGCATATCAATTTAGGTTTTTTTTTTAACTGTAATTACGCAATACTGAGAGCAGAATTTGGCAGATTTGCAGAGACTATATGAGACAGTCAAAGATATTTCAATCAGGAGAGACTTGTTTTCAGATAATGAAAAGTGTATTGTACATAAGCATAATAAAATGTACAGTCTTTGGACTCCATTGTTAAGGAATACTTTTTAAAGGTTAAGGAAGCCAAGACAATCCTCCCAGATGGAGTCTAGACACTGGTGGTTGCGGCAAAGAGCCCAAACACCAGACCGAGTCGACAGAGCGTCCAGCACCGGGGTGCCTTTGGGTGGCGATGACTGGAGGTGGAGGGGGAGGTGGAGGGTTGCACGCTATGCCTGAAATGACAGCTGACAGCAGCAGGGAGAGAAACAGATTCAAAGCAGGGTTGTGACGCTGTGATTGGCCCTTGGAACTCGTGGCCGATTCTGATTGGTTTAACAGGAAGGTGAATGCCTCCAACAGCTGATTTGATTTAGGAAGAGAACAGTGATTAAGTGTTAGGTCGTCCTGAAAGAATTTACGCTGAGCTACATTTGACTTTTTCAATGAAATAAGAGTATAATAGACTATTAATGTCTGGCCCTTGATGATTTTCATTTTTCAGTGTGGCCCTTACTGAA
This sequence comes from Percina caprodes, assembly GCA_013375575.1. Lineage (NCBI taxonomy): Eukaryota > Metazoa > Chordata > Actinopteri > Perciformes > Percidae > Percina > Percina caprodes. The sequence continues at coordinate 5,108,614 of JABXJD010000019.1, read as the reverse complement.
ACGCCCCTGGACTAGTGAGATCGCTCCGTGCCGATCTAGTGCCAAAGCACGGCTCAAGGCAACTGTGCCAAGTGTGAGTGCCCTGAAACTCATTCGCAGACCGCGAGATGCGGTTCCAGCTCTGAAAAAGCTGCACACAGACATTACAGTGCCTAGGATGTTTCTTTTATTACCACATCAGGTTATCTTTATTTATATATAGCACATTTACAGAAGTTAACTCAAAGTGCTTTCCAGTCTCAAACTACATCTGCCTCGGTACAGATGAACAACATTAAGGAAACAGAAAGGTGCATGACAAGCAATGACACAAAAATGTAATACACAACAACAGACATGATGAAATCAAAGTAAGGAATAGGAAGTTAGGATAGAAGAAATAAAATCAACAATATATTAAAAAGCATTAAAAGGGGATTAGATATAGATTAGATGTGACTTGACAAGAAACCGCAGATTGATCTAAATCTATTATTATTCTATCTATTGGAAAAAGTTAGGTCTTCTATTAAAATGCTGTGTCCCACTCTTGCACACAACATACTGTACACACTGGTTCCATGTGTAGGTTCAATGCCATAAAAATCACTTTTTAATGACTTTGTAATGGCTTGTTTGTGCCCCAAATAAAACAGTTTATGAAGTTCTTCAAGTGGCTTAGAAGCATGTGGTCTATTAAAATCTCTTTAGGAAACATAAAACTAAGCAGCTCATAGGAATTGATCCTCTAATCCCATTTGACAGTTGGGTAAATCCTAAACTCACCGGCAGTGACATACAAAAAAGGCCTGGTTATGATGCAGAACAAAGGCTTAACTGTTTCACACGCAGACATCTATTCACGGCAATAAAACGTTCAAATGTCATGCCTGACATAATTAGACCCGTTGGCAGGATTTGGCCCCCCTACGGAGAGGGATGAAACAATCCCACAGATAAACATTAACCCAGGCTCTGACCCGGCAGCTTGTCAAGAAGATGAACGTCTGCAACTGAAGAGGGAAAAAAAAACAACAACCCTGCATTCCTTTTCCCGTAAACCAGGAAAGGAGGAGGGAGGGGTGATTTTGGGAAGTTTGGTGAGTCATCACTTTTACTTTTCTACCGGCGCTCCCTCACTTTTGGCACTGCATCGCCAAGCTCCAATACCTCCACGGCAGATTGCCCCGTCATGCTTTCAATGCCCACCCCCTCGAGTCTTGACAAGTGTCTCACATTGAACGTTAACTGCCAGAGTCGCAGCTGCCTGCATGGCTGTCGCCATCATAAGCTCTCTTTGTTGGCCGCACACCGATCCTTCACTTTGAAACCGGAGGAGATAACAAGTCAAGACTTCCAGCATTAACAACAACAACAACAAAATTAACAAAAGAAGAAGCGTGCAATGACTTGAACCGCTGCTGGCTCAGATTTATGGTTTGTCACTCAGGTTTGTTCTTGTGAGGGTGCAAGTGTTAAAACAACAGCTTCTCAGGTCGAGATGAGTCAGTGGATATCTGCAACCATGCTGAGAATTTATTACTTGCTAACTTCATCTTGTGTGACAATAACATGCTGACGAATGCTTGTAAAAGGATGACAGCACTCAAATAGAGGAGCTTTATACAGCACTTTTTTTTTTTCTCCGCAGCACCCCATAATGGAAAGTGATTCAATTGTCGTCGAGAAAGCCGCAGATTTTATTGCTCAATTTTCTTCTCCTATTTTTATGTCAGCTCTTTTGTGTGACCACTCATTTACCCTAAAGCCCTCTGTTCCACTAACTGATCCTCAACATCATTTTGTGGTTAGGGACTCTCTCCAGATGCCCCCCACCCACCACACACACACACACACACACACACACACACACACACACACACACAGAGGATATTTATCTCACACAGAGGATATTTATCACTCTTTAATGACAGACTCCACAAAGCATGATGTCACCGGCCGCAACACAACAACGTGTAACAAAAGGCCGGCCGCCCCACTCTCCCCTCAGTTTGCCCGCTGTGACCTCACTTGATTGATAGGCCTCAGTCTTACTGGGCTCTTTGTGCCGGCACAGCCGTCCCGGTATGCGGCACATGAGGCCTTGGTGCTTCTGCTGCTGCTGCTGTCGATGACTCAGAGTGAGTAATCAAAACAGTCGCACAAAACTGGCCCGCTTCACAAAGATGGTTGTTACCATTAAAATGTCATCGAGCACTTGATGTAAGGCAGTGTTTGCTCTTGCGGACAGGCGTCTCTCGGCCTCGTTAGCTGTGGTGGAAGGTCAGCCTGTTTGTGTTTGTGTGACAGTTAGTCAAAAAGCTACAGTAGTCTCGCACTGCCAGAAGAAGGTCTGGCTACACCACAGATACATTCTGGGATAGGAGATGAAAAACACTCTGGGTTGTTTTACATTTTTTTTTAAACCAAAAACAATCGTCTTGGGCGGCGCTAAGCTCCGGACGCCTCGATGGTGGCTCTGCAAAACAGTCTCAAAGGAACTTGTTTTGGTCGAACACATGCACCCAGCAAAAGAAAACACCACATAAAATAATGCATTAAGTTTCCTGACACAATACAGAAACATAAGCTATTTAACCCGCATGTTGTCCTCGAGTCAAATTGACCCGTTTTCCTATATCAATGTTCTTTTTAACTAGAAATTGTGTGTTTTTGAAATAGTATTGAGTAAAAGTTGACATATTCCAGTCTGGGATTATCTATCAACATACATTCCTTTAATTTTATTCAAAATAATTCCTAATTTCTGCTTTTCTAACTGAAACATTAGGTATAAATTCCTATAAATGAGGTTTATTAACCATAAATTAAAAAAAAAACTGTAAAACTAAAGTTAATAAGTTAGTGTTACGTAGTGTTGAAAACGTAAAAAAGTGACAAACATTCAAAAAAGCGTCAAAAAAGGGCCCAAACGTAAGAAAAAGTTAAAAAGCTTCAACAAAAAGTGTTGATTTTAAATTTTGATGGGAAGACAACACAAAGGCTAGATTAGCTGGATACATGGCTACACCTCATTATCTCCATGGTTACAGCTCATTCTCTCCATGGTTACACCTCATTATCTCTTACCAGTGTATCTCTGGGTGTACTTCGTCCACAGCAATCCCACCAACCGGTCCCAAATGTCCCCGTTAGAGAGGAAACGCCCTCAACATACTCTTTATAAATCTGTACAATCATTCCCCGACAGAACCGAGCAGGCCGGCCTTGTTGCACGATCCAAATCTTCTTCAAATCTGACATTTTCAGCGTGTAGCTCGCTGGTTTGAAGCTTGTTGTTGTTTCCCGAACAAAGCAATTTTGAGAACGCAGATTTGAGTCGTGCATGCGTCACTTTGCAACAAGTAGCCTACAAGATGCTAACGAGAGACTTCTGTAATGTCAACACAGTAAAAATGAACCTAATTAATGAAGTTGGTTCACTGCTGGCTACAAGTTAGCATCAAACACAACAAAGGCTGTCAGTTGAATGGTGTTTTGAGCTAACGTTAGCAATCAAACAACCATAGATAGCTAAATTGTTTCTGAAATGACTGCTAGCTTAGCTACAAGCTAGCAATCAAACACAACAAAGGCTGGAATGGCGTTTTGAGCTAACGTTAGCAATCAAACAATCACAGATAGCTTAAACGTTTCTGAAATGATTTCCATCTTCTGTTATTGTTTGTAATGAGAAACGCTGATTATTACATGGATTTCACAAATCTCAGTATGACACGTTATGTTGCAAACGGTTTTAATCTGAGCATGCGCGACTCACATCTGCACTCGACTCACATCGGGGAGGGACAGTAACACACAGAGAGCGGACATTTCAGGCTGTATCCCGGAAAATGTCCCTCCGTTGATGCAGACTAGTTAAAAACAGTACATGTACACAGTCGAAATATGTGGCCTGGAATATGTATGGGTGCTCCACGTTGGCTAGTTTGGATGTGACATGGAGGCCTTGTCGGCTTTGTGTCACCTGTCACGCTCTATTTGCAGTCGTGCCAGATGTTGTCGGGAGGCGTTTGTCCATCATCCGTCATAAACGCACATTGTATTCATAACAACAGCAACATGGCGTCCCTGCTGTACCTCTCCCCACTCCTTCCACTGTATGTGCAGTAGAGCTGCAAAGATTAATCAATCAATTGATTAGTTGTCAACCGTTACATTAAAATTGATTTGATGTCAGCTTGTTAAATGTGAATATGTTCCAGTGTCTTCTCTCCTCTGAGACAGTCAACTGAATGTCTTTGAGTTGAGGACAAAACGAGACATTTGAGGACGTCGTCTTGGGCTTTTTTGAGCCACATTTTTCACAATTTTCGGACATTTTAAAGACGAAGCAACTCGATTAATCAAGAAAATAATCGGCTATGAAAATAATCATTAGTTGCAACTCTAATACACAGACACAAAAATCCTCTTTACACACAACTCTAGTCTGAAAGAACATTACTTTCCCCATCACTGAAAGTGAAAAATGAAATTTCAGTGGAAAATGCCTAAAATAACTTTCCCTCTCTCTCTCGCTCTCTCTTTATGTCTCAAATACAGTCCATAACACACACACACACACACACACACACACACACACACACACACACACACACACACACACACACACACACACACACACACACACACACACACACACACACACACACACACACACACACACACAAATAAGCTAATTTAAAAGCATGCATCCTGTCCCTTGGCAATTACACATAAGCTTCTTTCAGTTTCCAGGAAAAGGTATAACTTTAACAGTGTTTCTCTGAACGTGCTCCCTTGTGCATAAACACACATATTTAACTAATGGACTCATCAAAGACCTTCCGTTTGAAATATATTTAAAAAAAAACCACCCCTCAACAAACTACCATGATTTATGAAAAACAAAATCCATTACTTTTCTAAACCCCTGGTTGTGGTTTTCCTTCAAACGGGTGCTCTGCTAGCTGACTCACTGGCTGAAGTACAGCGGATTTCCACTTCCACTTTGGCCCGTTCATCTGAAAAACAGAAAGACGGAGGAAGGGGAATGAAGGGAGGGAGAGATCTCTGGAAGCCATTACAAGCTGGCAGCTGCGGCCTGGAGTGGCTGATTCAGAGGAGCCGAGAGACAGGGAGGGCACGGCACAGGATTGCCATAATGAGTTTAATATCTGTGCATGTGTAGGTCATCAATGCAAAGCCTTGTGACTTCGCAGCGGGGAAGGTAAAGGACGTTTTCTCAAAGCAGTCGTCCTACTGCTCTGCCTGCATTTCCCCCCCTCGAGAGTCATAAAGTCTTATCTGGCTGTTTATCCATCTTTTCTAATCTCTCATACTTCCTTCCCCTCTCGGTAAGTGCGCACACACACACACACACACACACACACACACACACACACACACACACACACAAAAAACGTCCTTAAGAGAGAGGGCAAAGCAAGACATTCAACGTCCAAATATAGGCACAATTAACCGTTAGCTGAAACCAAACTGCCAAACAGTGATTGTCCAATCATAATAAATCAGCTGAAGGTATTTAAATGTCAGCCGGTGACAAAGTCGGCAACCAACTCATGGAGTTTTAGCAAAATCTTATGCGAACAAGCTACTGCTGATCAAATCGTTCCAACAACGCTCGTCACAGTGATATCTTTTGGTTAAAATGACATCTCTCTCCATTAGTGCATGTATAGGACCTGAGCATGTGTGTGTATTTCAGGCCTGTGTGTAGTGTGTAATATCAACAGAGTGTAAATTGTAATAGATTATTGTGCGGTACATCAACCAATGTGTCCCTGAGCAAGACACTTAACCCCTAGTTGCTCTAGAGGCGTGCAACTGTAAGTCGCTTTAGATAACAGTATCAGCTAAATGACATGTAATGTAAAAAATCTGCTATATTCAACACAGAGATTGGTCTACAAGATACAGTCATCTTTAGATGCACCTCTCTCTCTCTCTCTGTGTGTGTGTGTGTCCCAACCGGATGTGGCTTCTTCTGTTCGAGGTTTCTGTCTGTTTAAGGGAAGTGTTTTTTCTCGCCGCTTGAGGGAATTGTTGGGTCTGTGTTGTGGTCTAGACCTACTCTATCTATAAAGTGTCCTGAGATAACTTCGCACTATAAACAAAGTTGAATAAAATTGAATGTGAGTCAAGTTATAACTCCAGGCAGAGGAAGTGAAACATGTTTGCCACAAACAGAAAGCAGTCAGATTCCACAGGAGCGACTCCAACTCTCCCATATTTGCACGAGACGGTGGACCCGGGCTCCGGGTTTTCTCCCCCTGACTCATCCACGCGACTCACAAGGATGCACATCGCACGACTCATCCAAGCCTCCAATACAATGTTTCCCAAACTTAGGGTCGGGACCCAAAATGGGTCGCAGACCCGTTTTATTGGGTCGCCAATTGGCAGAGTAAAATGAGAATCTGGCTTTTCGACTCTAGCGTACCTGAAAAACTAATACAGAAACAGACTAAATGCTCAGTATGACCTCAGAATGGCACTTTCAAAAACTGAACCTAGAGTAGATCAGCTGGTTGATATCTTCAACCAGACACATACATCTCATTAAATTCAAGTCAGCATTATTAAAACCATGTTGGTGTGGGTCCTGAGGGACGATGGGAGGGGACGGAGACACAGAGAGGACAATAGAGACCTTTTCTGTTTTTGCTTACTTTTATAATGGAATAAATACACTTCATATACATTTAAATTCATGGTTTGTTCCGTCTTTTGTCCACAGTTTAAAAATGTAGATGTTACAATAATTCATGGTGTATTTTTGTAAATTTGGGTCCCAGGGAGACACCAAATTTCTCTTTTGGGTCTTGAGCTGAACAAGATTGGGAACCACTGCTCCAACACACTCTCTGACATTATGGAAATGTGTGAACGGTGCTGATGCTTGTCATGTAATAGATGAACTGTAAATATTTCATTTTGAGCGATGGCAGCAGCAGTTGGAACCCGGGGCAGCGATTGACAACCACGTGAGGGAGAAAATATAACTTCCCCTGTTGCTCCATGGGGGATTTCTCCATCTGCTAAAGGCCTGCCTTTAAAAATACACACACGCCTGACACATAAACACACACATTTATTTCAGAAAGCTGTTTTCATCCCTAGACTCAAGCTACTGTATCATGTCAGCTTCAACTTTATGATAAACTTAAGGCATTGCATGTGTAGTGAAGAAGAAGAATTTGTCATGCTTGTGGTTTTCAGTTTTGTTATTTCCTGTTTTACTTTGTTAATTCCTTCCCTGTGTTGTTTTCTTGCTTTTTCCCCGTTATTTGATCACCGTTTCCTGTTTTTGCACTTTTGTTCTGTGTTCTCGGTTTCTGTATTCCTAGATCCAATCTTGTGTATGATTGCAGGCTTTACTTCCTGTATTATTTTTCAGTGAACGGTTTCATGTGTCTTTGTCTAGCTTTGTTTACTGTCGAGTCAAATTACTCCCCTGGGGTATGTCCCATGTTCTTAGATTGTATTCCTGTTTCCTTGACTTGGAAGAGATGCAAGAAAGTCATGCGAGGAAACGAGGAAACGTGTTTTTAGAGGGATGAGATGTGCTTTTCTCTGAAGCGTCACGTGAATTCGTCAGCTGCATTGCCAGTCCATCCTCCACAGTGCCGCGGAGGAGGGTCTGGCTAGTCCACACAGCATTCTGGGATGGGAGAAAAAAGGTGCACTGGTTTATCGGCATTTCTTTAAACCAATCACAATTGTCATGGGCGGTGATAAGCGCCGGACGGAGCCACGGTGCCGCTGCAAAAAAGGAATTTGTTTTGGTGGAACATGTGTACGTTCAAATGTTGTTTTAGTCGTGCAACAGAAAACTCCGATAGTCTAGCTAGCTGTCTGGATTTACCCTGCAGAGATCTGAGGTTGCTTCTGGGAAGACTTCTCTCGTGGATCCTCCATCATAGCTCCTCTGACATCCCTCCTCCATCCTCTATCCTAGCTCCTGGAATAAAAGCATTGAGACGGCCTTTGGGAAGAAAGGCCAGAACTACTTCCTGTTCACCTGAGGAGCGAGGAGCTATCAAATAACTTGAGATTCACGTCCGATTGACGTGTTTATCTGTTCATCTTCCCTCACGCCATCCGTCTCTCGTTCCACCCTCGCTGCCTGGCACATTAAATATGTGTGCTCAGTGTGTCTAATGTCAGTTTGTCGTCTTACTTTATGTCAAAAAGTCTGCTTGTGCCTATTTTTTCTGTTTTCTCGATTTCCTGGTTTTCCCAGGTATTCATATTTCTTAATAATTGCCGGCTAATTCGATTGTATACGGTTTTTTTGTTTATTAAATTCTACTGTACATCATCTCCTTGTCTCCTTCTCTGCATGTTGGGTCCAAATCTGCACCACCCTGACATAATTATCACTCTTTATAACTCATTATCTGCTGTCAGATGTACAAAGATGACTAAAGGACCGGAAATAATCTTGTAACGGGGACGAGTGAGCAGCATTGTTCAGTGATGTACAACATAGAAAAGTTGGGTCTGTCCCTGAGCCTGTATCGAGATATCATTTGCTTTCTGCATGGCTGACTTACAGTTACACTCACCAATCTATCGGCACCACAGAGCTTCTCCCTCCGCACCTCTTTTCTTTCATGTTGTTCTCCTCCTTCTCTTCAACAGCTCTGGTGGTCTGACATCATCCCTGCGGTGGTCTGACATCCGTGTGGTCTGCTGGGTCAACAGGGAGAACACAGACATTAACCGGGTCAGAGAACACACACACACACACACACACATGCACACACACGCACACACACACACACATACACACACACACACAGAAAGTGAGGAGAGAGGGGTTTTCACCTGTTAATGAGTTACTTTGATGTCTAAGAGTCCTGCTTGTAAGACCCCTCCCAGATCATTTACGGGTACTGGAAGAAGTGGTAGTATAAAGACAAATACCACACAAACTTATGCACTTGCCTTAGAAGCAAATTCTTGAATTGGAAGCAAGTTCTCTGAAAAGGAGGAAATCCAGATGGGCCAGAAAAAATGAGAAATCATTCAAGTTTGAGGCATAAATCAATCAGTCAATTCAATTCTCTCAATGCCAGGCTTGTGCACAATTGAGAGTTGAATTGAGAATGACTCCTATATTCCAATTCTTTCGGGGTACTTGGTGGTTGTCCAAGTTCCAAGCTTGGAAATCTGAGAACAATGGACGTGTTTCTGACTTTGACCTCGGAAAAATCCAACTTCCGAGTACAAATGCAGCGCATAATTATTACCTGAGAATACAGATTCATTACGGGGTTGAAAGAGGGTCCAACACAACAAAAAGGTTGTTAGCCGTAACTAATTAGATTGCTTCACTGTTAGTTAAGGGGGTGTCTCTTCTCAGGCTTTTCTCTCTCTCGGTCGCCTTTTTCCTTTTCACTCTCACACCCCTCTCTCCTCCTCCCTTTTTCTAAACCTGACCTATCAGCTGAACTAGGGACAACATCTTCCCCCCAAGACCTCCCCAAGAGTCTCTCCCATCTTAGTCCTGCAGGGATGCTACAATTTGATAAATATGAGAAAACTATTGACAAAAATAGGAAAAGCTCCCTTTGACTATTTTCATGCACTTTTAACACGGTCCCTAGAAGTTCCACTTCTGTGTGAAAAGAACATGAAGAAGATTGAATGGCCGTCATTCAGGCTGAAGGTAAAAGGTTTCTTGACTGCGTGGGTGCCATCTATCTCAAGTCACACAGCTGACCTCTTGATACTGATGCTGGACCTGAAAACAGAAGTATACCACTTCCTTTTGCCATTATTTTTAGCAAACTTAGTCATGGAATTCATCCAAAAATAACATTGACATGGTCAGACACACCCATGATCTTGCCGAGGTTGGAGATGCAGTGTTGAAAAGAGATGTTTCACTGAGATGATAGATCGGTTTATCACCATTTTATGTCATCACAAGATTGTTTTGGTCAACAGGAATTACTCACAAAACCACGTATCTGATAGTAAACAAACTGGAGGCTTTAATTCATAAAAAAACGTTGAATGGATACATTCCTCCATGAGGTTTTTCATGTTTGAAGACACAGTTTAAATCAAGAAACCTACATTTTTAACACCACCTTCTTTTCCATGGAAAAAACATTGGTGATAGCCTCTTGACTCATATTGGGAGGTTATTCTTATTATTCTATTTCTTTACGGAACATGTTACTTTTCCCTCTACTGTGCTATATTGCACAAACTTGACAGCTTGTAAGTTCACTGGTCGCTTCCTTGATTTGTGGTTTGTGAAAAGATTGAGCAACACCGTTCATTGACGTACACAAAGTTAAACTTGATGAGTCGACATCTGAAAACTCCTGGTATGCGTGTCAAGTCTGCCAGCCTCTTAAAGAGGAAAATGATTCCAGGTTACATCAGCTGACCACCACAATCAGATGCATCTACCGCAACGTAAATGAACAAAAGATAATATGATAATATGCAGAATCACTATCTGCAGTGACCTCTGTGAAGGTTGTTGAGACATCTCCAGATAGGTGTCGTAGCAAAGGAAAGCTATTTCAATCAGGAGAGACATGTATGCAGATATGCAAATAAGATTAATTGTACTGCTCAAATACAATGTACAAAGTCTTTGGTGATTAGACTCCATCGCTATATGAATATTTCATATATCTATATATAGGGGTAGAGAACCATCATAACCCCCCAATAGAATCTAGACACCGGTGGTGGTGACGAAGGAGCCTGAAAACCCGACTGAGGGGGCTCTGGACCGGTCAGCTGGAGTAGAATACAATAGAGTAGAATAGAATAGAAAGTCTTTATTGTCATTATACACAAGTGCAGTACCTGTGCAATGACATTGAAGCAAAACCTTTACAGTGTCAACACAAAATATAAAAATATAAAATATAAGAATATAAAATATAAAGTATAGGTAGTGCTGAGAAAAAAGAGGGGTGGGGGACCTGGTGCACAGTCCTGAGTCCTGAGAGCAACTATATACACATAAAATAGCTTTGTATACACATTGTGTGATAAGTATTAACAAATAAATGAATGTAAAGATGATTGGAGGTGGAGGGGGTGGAGGGTTGCACTCTTTGCCTGCAAGAACAGCTGATAGCAAAGGGAGAAACTGATTTTAAAGCAGGGCTGTGACTCTGTGATTGGCCCTTGCCATTGTGTATGGTTCTGATTGGTTTAGCAGGAAGGTGAACGCCTCCAAACAGCTGATTTAGGTAGAGAGCATTGATTAAGAGTGAGGTCTTCCTGAAAGGATTTGATAAAAATGTCCAGTTATTTGGATACCAGCTGATTTGATTTAGCATCGATTAACAGTCCCTGAAAGAATTTACGCATACATAAGGTCAGTGGCAACGAGGTCAAAGTTGAAATCATTTGAACTTGTTTCCTCCGAGGTTGTCTCCGACATTTTGTCTCAGTGGAGACAACTCGGAGGAAGCGCTGCTCTTGGACTTGGCACAGTTGAAGTTCAAATTATTTCAACTTTGACCCGGTTGCTGTTGACGTTGCTGAGTTTTATAGGTCTAATTTTATAAGTCCCTGAACTCTGCTCTGCGCCCTACGTCGTGGTTTTACCTCTGGTCTTGTGTAGGCTGATTTAGGGTTGGGTTGTTCACATCCTGAAGGCAGATATGGTGTTGCACTTGTTAGTTCACATGAAAAATGACAGAAATAGTTATAGCTAGAGAAGCTCAAACAGCTTACTTTCTCACCTCTGAGCAGCTGACCAGAAAGAGGGGGTTTCCAAAAGCTGTTTAACAGTCCGTCATATTTTGTCCAACGCCTGCACATCATTTAAATCTATTCACACAAAACTGCTTGTGTTGTGCAGCTACCTTTGCTCAAGGCACCACGAGAGTATATCAAACTCGGCATCCTGCCACAAGAGCTGCTGCTTTTCAGGGCCTCTCTCGTAAATCCATTGTGAAAGCATTGGGGCAGAGCGAAAATGAGAGCATGGTCGGCTGCCTTTGGAGAAAAAGATGGAAAGACACAAAAACAGGAAAAGGATATTTGCCGAAACAAGGGAAGAATCCAGGGGCTTTTTGCCCATTTAGTTGAATAAACTGCCTGATGTTCTCCTCTCGAGGGCAAGAAAACAAATGCCCCAGACTGAAATATAAGGGTTTGTCTTTTGTGGAACTATAATTTATGCAGTTAAATGGCTGTAGGCATGCCATGGTGAGATAAAGATCAGATGAAAAGATTATGTATTGTGTTTGACATTCCATTCGGTGCTATCTGATTGCACACATGCATCGTTTGTTCTCCTCGAACATGTGTGCGAACATGAAACAGCTTTAAAGTGGGTAGCTCTTGACAGATTCCTGTTTGTTCTCTCGGCACAAGATCAAAGTCAGGTGGCCTTAAAATTAGCTCGTAGGGTTGTTTTTTTTTTTGCATTGTATGACATCGCTGAGTAAAGGCCCAGAGGTTCTTTAATGTTCATCCAAAAACCAGACTTTCTACTGTGTAAAACCATTTCACAGGCAAGAGCCGTGTGAGCCTCCGTGAAAACGCATCCTGCACGGTGAGGCCTATGCAATGGCTAATGATCCTGGGCCCGACCTGTTCATTTATATGGTTACGTGATCCAAAGAGGCACAGCTATTCTCAGAATCGGATTATGTGATGATCCATATGCAATCACTTCATGCCAGGGGAGAAGACAGACGTGCAGTGCTGAGCATAGATGGCAGAGAGGAGACAGAGGGATTAGAGAAGAGAAGGAGGTGTGGGCGAGGGAGGAGGAAGATGGCGAGGCAGAGGAGGGCGATGGGAGAGAGAAATAGCAGCGTTGCCAGGACTCCAAAGCCTGTCTGTCTTTCCGTGCGTCAGTCGGCCTATTCGCAGGCTCAGACGCAGGTACAGTATCTGCGCAGATAGGAGTATATTAACACACACACGCACACAAAACACACATCATCTCGCTCTATCAACGCAAGCTGGAAATATCCCCATTTCATCCCTTTTCCCAGCCTAATTAGATTCCATCACCACAGCAATCCTTTCCCTCGTTTCTTACCTCACACTCTCTGCTACACTGTAGTACTGCAGACCTTCTGGCTGTTTCCCTGGCAACAGCTGTTTCCTGTTTGTCTGTCTGCGGTGCCACAGAGGAAGGGTAGGTGGTGGCAGCGGTGGCTCACTAATTAAAATAAAGTAGCCTTGAAGTGGACATCACAGCTGCTTCTTTTTTTGATATCTCTTCGCTCCTCGGGTGAACCGGAAGTCGCTCTGGGCCTCATTTGTGAAGGTCGTCTAAAAGCTCTTATTCCTGCCCCGAGGAGCTAGGATCGAGGATGGTGGAGGGGTCTCCAAGGAGCTATGAGCGAGGAAACATGAGAGCAGCCTTACCTGAAGCCGTTACAGCTGAATTGTCCCAGCTGTACGCTAAGCTAAGGCTAAAGGTAAAACTGTTGGTTGAAAACTTTGTATTAACCCTCATGTTGTCCTCGGGTCAAATTGACCCGTTTTCCTATATCAATGTTCTTTATAATTCCCCAAAATAACATGATTGATTCCACACAACGCTCTTTGCCAAGCACAAATCTCTACTTTCATTAATTTTGAGGCGTCTTATTCAATTTTATAGCATTTGAAACCAAACTGAAGTGTTTTTGAAATAGTATTGAGAGTAAAAGTTGACATATTCCAGTCTGTGATTATCATCAACATCCATTCCTTTAATTTTAGTCTCAATAATTCCTAATTTCTGCTTTTCTAACTCAAACATTAGGTATAATTTCCTATAAAGGAGATTTATTGACCATAAATTCCAAAAATAACTTTAAAACTAAAGTTATTAAGTTAGTGTTACGTAGTGTTGAAAACGTCAAAAAAAGTGACAAACATTGAAAAAAAAGCCTCAAAAGTGTTGAAAAAAGGGACAAAAACGTAAGAAAAAGTTAAAAACATCGATAAAAAGCGTCAACAAAAGTGTTGATTTTTCCATTTTGACGGGAAGACAACACGAGGGTTAAGGCCTTGATACACGGGGGTAATAAAAAAAACAACAAAAATGTGGAATATTTTGCATCAAAACTTTTTATGCCGGCCGCGATGCGGACTTGCGACAGTTGTTCAAATATTTGCGGCAGCTGATCTACCAGCAGCTTGGTTTTGCTCGTGCATTTGAAAAACTAGAAATTTATTAGGCCTACAGTACATGGCAAGGCAGAGCCAGCCCTGAGCAATTTGGTGCTCTACACTATAGAAGAAAAAAAAGTGTATTGTCGTCTTTTTAATTTGTTTTCCTGACAATTTTTCACTTTTTTCCAACAGTTTTGTCGCTTTGTTGGCATTATGATGCTTTCTTTGCCTTTTTTGGCGCTTTTTTTAACGTTTGTGTCACTTTTTCAAATTTTGTTGATGCATTTTTCAACATTTTTGATGCTTTTTCCATGTTTTTGGGCATTTTTTGGCGCTTTTTTGTAACATTTGTGCCACTTTTTTCGACATTTATTAATTCAATTTTCTTCATTCATTTGGAGTGCCAGCGCCCCTAGCATTAGCCTATACTGCCTATGCCACAGGCTGGCCCTGCGGCGCCTCCTCAGCTTTGACAGCCTGCCAGCCCGCCCCTCTTCATTCATCAGTCGGTGCCGCGTCAAACAGCGTTGAGAACATCAGTTCACATTTGTAGACATTCGAACGCGGACACGACATTAGCACAAACTCAGTGGCGAGATATCACGACAAAACAGAACCAGCGAAGTCCTGATTCAGCAGCCTGTTTTCCAGCCGGCCGCATGTGCTGTGAATAATATTCCAGGAGTAATGAATTGTACAGAGTCCTGCTTCATGAAGCCTACGCAGATCACAAGCATTATTAATAATTTGGAGCATGGGCTCTGTAAACATTGATGTGGGCACGCCGACCTGTGAGATGAAGGTCAGTGCATGTCAGCCAGAAGAAATTAAACCCCAGAGTTGCTGTTAGTACACAGGCCTTTTCTGTAATTACTAGGCTACTGCATTTCAGGCCAGAGTGCCTGATTAAATGATACAGACTCGCATAATGATGCATGATGTCATGAAAACGGCACACTGCCTAATCTCCAGGAGAATTGGCTTTCACTAAAACGTTACGCTTTGCCGAGAACGAAGTGAAAAACGCAGATTTCTCAACCCGAAGTCAGCTCGAAGTAGTTTTATCAGTTATTGCAGCTGTGTTTTCGTAAAACCAGCTGGGCTTTAACCACAGCAATGCAATTCAATGGGAACAGTCACCATGGTGTTGCAACATCTGCATCACATGATGTTTTTTTATTTTTTCAGATTAACCTATCCAAGTGATATGTTGTAATGTAATTCATATCTGACAAAATAGGCATGTCAGCATTGGTGGAGCGTTTGTTCTTGCACGTTGCACTTCTTGACTTTGTATAAGCATCCCCATTGGTGAATGATTTT
The DNA here is from genome assembly GCA_013375575.1 of Percina caprodes. Taxonomy (NCBI): domain Eukaryota; kingdom Metazoa; phylum Chordata; class Actinopteri; order Perciformes; family Percidae; genus Percina; species Percina caprodes. The sequence goes on along the minus strand of JABXJD010000019.1, from coordinate 5,093,179 downwards.
TTTTGTTTTGTGCGAGTGAGTCTTAGAGCCACAGATAAATGCTTTGAAGTAACGCTGTCTTTGTAGAGCAAGAAGCCGTCGTGACACCCGGCATATTTGTCTAAGCATACCAGACGCGGCTCACAAATGGTGTTTGATAAATGCCAGGAATGACATCAAAACGCAGCTCCCGAGGCTTTTTTTTTTTTTATAAAGAGGAGCTCTTTGTCAAGAGCAACCGCAGTGTTTTGGCATTAGGTGGGGGGGGATATACCCATATCTTACAGGAAACAATAGCCTCTACTAGAGAAACTTCTCATGTTCACAGACAACACATGGTAAATAGTGTATGTGAGGCGAGTATCTCGTTCCGACTCGCTAACTGTCGGAAGATAAAAGAAGCAACATAGCAGAACGAAAGAGACTTCAAAGCTGGAGAAGAATTTCTTTAAACACGGTTCTCCAAAGACCACATCAAACATGAAGGGGAGGCGAAGCGGGGGAGGTAGGGGAGCTGGGTTGGGTTCATGTGTGTGCATGTATTTGCGTGTGAGTGCGCGTGCATGCGTCATAACATGGCACAAAAGTTGCAGAGATGCATCTAGGCTACGCAAACCCAAGCAGAGCAGAGAAGAAGAAGAAAAAGAGGCTGTCAGCTTGGATTAGGAGTCTGGAGTGTGTGTGTGTGTGTGTGTGTGTGTGTGTGTTTGTTTCTTCTCATTCGGGGAGGCCGCGCTTCAGCACCCAGAGTGCACTTCAGCACAGCGGCTGCCAAGGAGATGATCAGAGGGTGGCCCCGCAGCCCACACACACGCTCACGCAAACTCACCCTGCCGCATCAGGGCTCCCATCACGCAAGTGCCCAGCACACACACACACACACACACACACACACACACACACACACACACACACACACACACACACACACACACACACACACACACACATCAAACCACACACTTTTGCTCTTTTTCTGCGTATAAACCAGAGTGGATATTGATTGTTTTAAACAGAGCGTTTACGACGCAAATCCTATTCCTAGGGCTTAGAATACACCCACACACGTTTTCCCCCATGACACACACACACACACACACACACACACACACACAGATATGCACAAACAAATGGCGATACATTAAAACAGACATTCTTGACATTCCCGTAAAACCCTCTGGTATCGTCTGCAGGCAACACAACAAAATCACCTCTGACTGAAGGGCTCTTTGTCAGGGACAAATCTGACCTTTCTCCTGTTTTGACCGAGGCCGTCTGTGCAGTTTCAGACCTGTTGTGTCAGGCCTCGCTCGGTCACAATGGCACTGGTGGAAAAAGACAGGCTGCTTAAATGGAAACCGTGTAAAGTATTCCAGTCTGAGGTTTGTGTACTGTCTGACCCTGTGTCTCCTGGTCTTCCTTTTCTTTTCATGGCGTTCTTCCTATTTCTCCGTTATTCTGGCACTGTGGCAGACGAGACATTGGGACCCTGCATCCTTCCTGTCGGCATCCTCTCATTGGGTCTCTTTCCGTCTGCCGCTGTCGGATTTTCGGTTTCTTCCTGCTCTCTGTCAATAATTATAGTGGTGTCTCTCTACCTACTTTATCCTATCAGTCTCTCTCAGCCCCTACCATCATGTCACTGCTGTACAACCATCTTATTGGCTATATTAGCCCTCATACATAATCTGGACCGTGGTCATAACATCTACATATTACATTTTATAACTTATTCCCTGTCACATAGTGTTCTTATTCAATCAGTCAGTTTATAGGTTATGTGTATATTTTATAGTCATAGTTAATGAATATAATGTTCAATCCCTGCACTGTTCACTTTTTCACATCACATCATTACACACAGTCTACCATAGTATCTCACCTTATCATGGTCAGTGCATTTCTGTGAGTGATTTTTATTTTTATTCTTATGTATGTGTGATATATGTGTGTATATGTGTTTATTGTGTTATGGTTGTCTTGCTACTGGATGCCTAAAATTATCTTGAGAATGAATAAAGTATCTGTCTGTCTGTCTGTCTGTCTGTCTGTCTGTCTGTCTGTCTGTCTGTCTGTCTGTCTGTCTGTCTGTCTGTCTGTCTGTCTGTCTGTCTGTCTGTCTGTCTGTCTGTCTGTCTGTCTGTCTGTCTGTCTGTCTGTCTATCTATCTATCTGCATTATTGCACAGCTGTGGGCCCATTTGCCATTTGTGAAAAGATTAAGAAAGACTTCTAAACGAACCACTTTTCTCTCTCTCTTTACTGAACAGCTGTTAGAGGCGTCAATCAGAAGTAGCCATGAATTTCACAGCATGACATCCCTGTTTTAAACCGGTCTCTCTCTCTCTGCTGCTCAGTTGTCATTTCAGGCTAAGAGCAGCACCACCCTCCTCCTCCCCTTGCACCTCCGGTCTTCATCACGCACAGCTCCTGGGTCCTCCTCCAGCAGGTCCTCCTCCAGTGGGGTTCCTCACACCACCATCAGTGTCTAGACTCCATTGGGGGATTATCTTATGGCGTTCTACCCCTTTAAAAAAATGTCATTTCATAATGGAGGGAGGAGGCCTCGGGGAAGACCCAGGACCAGGTGGAGAGAGGGAAAGGGAAGTTTGGGGTCCCCTACTGGAGCTGCTCCCCCCGCGACCCGATACCGGATAAGCGGATGAAGATGGATGGATGGATGGATGGATGGATGGATGGATGGATGGATGGATGGATGGATTTCACAGCGATGGAGTCTAATTTCCAAAGACAGTACAGTACATTTCATATCATGCATATCTACAACAAACCTTTGCATATGTGCCAGGACTGAGGCTCCATCTACATTGCTCCGTTTTGGTTAAAAACAAATATCTTTTGCTATCTTTACGCCTCACGTTCACAAGTATACCCCTGTGTTTCCGAGCCATTTGGTGTTTCCGAGCCATTTGGAAACACGGCTGCTTTCGATAAGCTTTGCAAAATGTCATCACTTCATCACTTTATCCTACAACCTGGAAAAATGATGCCAACGGCGGCACAGAGGTGTAAAAAATGTATTCTGGTGGAACTTGGCGGAAACAATCTTTATGTGGGTTTCAGCCAGTCTTCAGGTTTTTTTCCCCACTCTTTAGGAAATCTGCATACACCAGCGGAGACTGCAGCTGATAAAAAGTCCTACAGCTAATCTGCTTATTTTCTGAGAAGAGGAAAGAAGTTAAATGTTAAAACGTCTTAATCGTTGGATCCAAAAATGTCAGACATAACATACACACACAACAACACAATGTCTCAGCTGTGTTTAACCGATTGGAAACCCTGACCTGTGGAAAATGAGACGTTATTAATGTATACAGCTGTGCGTCTTTCGATGACAGCTGTGAGCGACTATCACAGGCACAATCATTTCTCACATTAGAGTTTACGTGTGTCATCATTTGCCTCTTCCACTGAATTAAAAAATGCAGACACGGACGCACACAAACACACACAACCACAGGATGTGATCAGAATTCATACATCCTCTCTGCCCCCCCCAAACATCCTGTGTGAAAACCCGACTACCGCAGCAGCACAGGAAGTCACGTCTGTATGGAAGGACACAGTGTTAGTTGGGACGCGATGGCGACAACCACAGCGGTCTGAGCTGGATTAAACAAATGACACAAATATTGCTATTAATACTAACAGAGTTTGGGTTCAATGCAACTTCCTTCTTAATGCCAGGCACGAGCTGGGAGCTGATGTTGACGTGTGTTAGAAAACATACATTCATTCCCATAAGGGGCAACATTAGGTTGGGAAAAGAAGGAGATTTCCTGGGGTATTGGTTGGAATGGCCTACTTGTCCCAAAATTAAACTATGTTTTTAATTGTATTGCATTAAATCCACCGCAATTCAAAATATACAATGCAAAAATGGGAACAATGGGATGTGTTACATCTGCCTTTGTGACTTTATCAGCCTCCTAAAAAAATATAGGAAAGGCAACCCACTCCCCAAAAGAGGTAACAATTACTGTTCAGAGGTTCACCTTCCTGCTAAACCAATCAGAATCATACACGAATTTCAAGGGCCAATTACAGAGTCACAACCCTGCTTTAAATCTGTTTCTCCCTTTGCTATCAGCTGTCGCTGCATGCATAGCGTGCAACCCTCCACCCACTCCCCCTTCCACCTCCAGTCATCTACTCCAGCTGACCGGTCTGGAGCCCCCTCGGTCTGGTCTTCGGGCTCCTTTGTTGCCACTACCGGTGTCTAGATTCCACTGGGGGGTTATGATGGTTCTCTACCCCTATATATACAAACTATTAGTATAACAATGGAGTCTAATCTCCAAAGACTTTGTACTTTTTATTGTGCCGTACAATAAACCTTTTTGCATCCAGTATCTGCTCACATGTCCCTCCTGATTCAAATACACATTCATACTGCCGGTCATCAACGAGGGAGGGAGCACAAAATAAATGCATCCGGGAAAGTGCGATATCCATAAATAGGCAGGAAGCAAGCTATTTGAAAAAAAAACTGAACAAATACAATAAAGAAGGACAAGATACAACAATAAATCAATAAAGTGCCAAGTGTATAACACATAAATCGCAGTTATGTGCTAAACAACGTTTCATTCAACTTCCATTTAAGATTAAGCTTCTCCGCTTTCAGCAGCTTAATGGCACAAGCCAATGAACAATACATTAGAGACACTCAGCCAGCTGATCGAGTGTACCACCCTGCGTGAAAGAGTCCGTACTAATGTGATTAAGTTTGATGCTGCAGATGATTTGCCCCAGGACATTGTTCTCCTCTCTGATCCTTCTTAATGGGTGTGGGTGGATGGCTAAGGCTAGCTAGCATGGGGAGAGGGAGGAAGATGAAGTGGATTAAAAACAGGGTTTTTTTTTTTTAAGTTAATGCAGAAAAGTAAAGAACACACCTGCTGGGTCCACATGGCTTTGAATGGCCCAGTTTAAGTGGCTGCACTCACGCACGCATCGGTCTGAAGCGCTGCTCCTGCTGTGAACAAATGTGGTTGTGAGCACATGGTGCCTCTGATCACGGCTATTGGCAAGGTGGTTCGTGTTATCGGGAGGTGGGGGGGGTTATTTTATTTTGAGGGAGTTGAAGCACAGGTGCATGTTGTAAAGAAGAATAGTTTGGGTGCAGTAAACTACAAAAGGAGATAAATAGATATCAACGTTTTAACTTGTACGCTGTATTTATTGACGGGATTTGAAGAGTTTTACCTGTTTTACTACTTTTTATGTGAGTAAAAACATGCCCTTATCATACAGCTGCCTAGAGTCCCTGAATCTGTGGAGATGAACATAATTATACGTGAACAGCTTATTAAAGATTGGCCGAATATTCTCGTCCCCTGACCCCGTGACCTGTGAATGATCTCATGCTGTCTAAACTTTCCCTTTAGTCTCCTCATACCACAACATGTAAACTCCACCACAGGATGTATATATACAGAATGTATATATGGGATGGGGAGAGAAATGTGTGTTTCTGAATGGATCCACCTGCATGCAATCAGCTACACACAACATCTGTGCTTCTGTGTCAGCAAGCACAAAGAAACTACTCATCCAACACCACAATTAAACTCCAAAATGACTTTCCTGTTTCATTTCTGAACCGCCGTACACAAGTCTATATATTCAGGATCAGATGTCAAGAGTGTTTGTGAGTCACAGATTGTGAATGCTCTGAATGGTCTTGGCAGAGGTTACAGCCAGATAACATCAAATGAGAGTTGGACACATCTTCAGTATGTGAGTAACTGCAAAGGCAGACTTGAGAAGTCAGTTATGGAGTGCTTGTGGTAGAATAAAGACGTAGCCAACCAACTGTGCAAGATGCCGGCCAAGTTTGCACTTAAAGTTTCTTTTACATCTGACACTGACACTCTTCTTCGTTTTTTGAGGTCACGGGGCGTTGCAATGCTTGAAAAATAGATGAACGGAGATACTCTCAGTCACAGTCAAACAGTCACTTGCACCGCAATCGTCGTTTCACAACGTCAATGGGATGAGCGTGCAACTCTCGTTATTACTCAGCAGCAGGAGAAAGTTGACAGCTCCCTACAGCTGCTCCTTAGTTTGAAGATAGATAGATAGATAGATAGATAGATAGATAGATAGATAGATAGATAGATAGATAGATAGATAGATAGATAGATAGATAGATAGATAGATAGATATACTTAATTTATCCAGAAGGAAAGTAAGGTGTCCAATAGCTTAATACACAACATACATACCCATACAGTAGGCAAACAGACATATGACATCCACACACACATGCATAGTACAAAAATACAAAAGCCTAGTTAGGTCTCTCTCTCTCGGCCTCTCTCTCTCTGGAAAGTATCAGAAGCCAAAGCCTAGTTAGGTGTCTCTCTCGGTCTCTCTCTCTCTTGGCCTCTCTCTCTGGTGTCTCTCTGGTCTCTCTCGGTCTCTCTGGAAAGTATCAGAAGCCAAAGCCTAGTTAGGCGCCCCTCTCTCTCTCTCTCTCAAGTATCAGAAGCTAAAGCCTAGTTAGGTCTCTCTCTCTCTCTCTCTCTCTGGGAAGTATCCAAAAGTGTGGCAGGCCCACCGTCCTCCAAAATGAGACAGTCCTGAGACAAATGCCCTTATCATACAGCTGCCTAGTCCCTGAATCTGTGGAGATGAACATAATTATACGTGAACAGCTTACTAAAGATATATATATATAGATATATAGATATATACCGAATATTCTCGTCCCCTGACCCCGTGACCTGTGAATGATCTCATGCTGTCTAAACTTTCCCTTTAGTCTCCTCATACCACAACATGTAAACTCCACCACAGGATGTGGTGGCAAAATCAAAATTCATATAAAATTCACTGCCGAATGTCAGCAGTTGACGCGTTCATTGACTTCTTCTGTTAACAAGTTGGCACTCAGACCCAGAGTCTCAGCTCATTGGGTTTATGAATTTATTGACAAACTTTCCTCCACAGCCAAGTCTTTTATTTCCATCCAACCATTTCCCCGAGCTTCTCTCCGACAGGAATACACATTGAGCACATTATATTATACGGTATTATTTATTATTCACTCATCATTCCCATTCTCACATCTCACTTATTTGTTATTTATTCATCATTTCTCATTTCCTATTTCAACTGTTCATACTGTTCATATTGTAATATAATAACATAATACTCTTTATCCCAGTATCCTTTGCACTATGTTCCACATTTAAATACTTTTTATTGAACTCTTCATTGCACTCATGCCTCTATATTGTTTCTGTTTAGAGTATGTATATATTAGTGTATATATTAGTGTGTATATTTTTGTTTTGGTTGTTTTCTACGTGTAGGCACATTGGGAGCAACGATGCTCCAAAGGAAAATTCCTTGTATGTGTCCTCATACCTGGTAATAAAGCTGATTCTAATTCTGACATTGAACCTGCGGTTCCAACTTTCCTAACCTTTGTTCTACATTACTTTACGGTCAAAAAGCCTTTTTACTCTGTAGTTACTGCTTACACACACATTGTTTTTCTCAATAGAACAGAACACCTGCACAGTAACATAGAAACAGAGTAAATTAGATCTGTCACAATACCTTTTATATACAATATAATATCAAAAAATAACAATACAAATTTCAATACAGATAACGTAACGATGCCAATATCTTGACTTTGATGCCTCATCCTAAAACGACACTTTTTATTTAATACCAATTTTATGAAGCAAAAATAAGTTACATCACAAATTATCAGCAGAAATCTTTGTATTAATTTTTACTTTTCAACTACTTTTCAGTTTCTCCTGTGTGTCTCTACGACGTGTGACGCTCAACAGCCAATCACAAACCAAAACAAGATCTTGGTAGAAGCATGCTGCATGCTGATTGGCTCACTTAATGCTGATGAGATTTACTCATCAAGTATTGAAATTGGGTTTTGAATGACTTCATTTCTCGATACTTTAGAAGCAATTCGGTCGGCGCCTGTAAAGTTTTGAATTTGGTACCCAGCCCTGAATACAGAAATATAATAATATAGAAACTTAAACATGAGCAAGTACAAAAAAATACTGAAAATGATTTTAACTGGGAGTGGGGGGGGGGCTCCGTGTCCTCGCTGCAGAGCCTTTAGGTTCAATTTCAACCTGCAGTCCTTAGCTGTCGCTACCCCTTTCTCTCCCATTTCACGTCTAAGCTCTCCTATCAAATAAAGGCATAAAATGGCAATAAAATGATCTATAAAAATTGAACAACAAGGGATCATAGGAAGTGAAGTATGAACGATGTAGATAAAGCCACGAATAGAATAAAGTTAGACTCAGATGTTTGTGTGCAGGGTATAAAAACTTGAGGGACTCGTGAGGGTATGAGTGAGTGTTTTAGCGTGAGGGAGTGATGTGAAAAACATCTATCAGCAGCACATCCAGCAGCTGTGTGTGCATATGCAGTGTGAGCAGAGTGCTGGGGGGGGAGACCACCTACACTTCCACCTGCTCTGCCTTTTAGAGGGGGCCTCTTCAATCACAAGGCTGGGGTCATTATAGATGCGAGCCTCTAGCCGCCAGGCACTGTTCAGCTATTTCTGTCCTCGCGCTCTACAGTGAAACACTGAGCAGAAGGCCCCATTAAAACCTGCGCTTCAAAACACCGAGCAGCCACGACAGAAAAACATCAGGATCTGAGCATCAGACGCTCCTTTTTATTCCTCATGTGGAGAACACAACCCTGAACAGCGTTTTTTGGAGGCAACATCTGAACTTCTTTAACCCTCGTGTTGTCTTCTCGTCAACCATGAAACACTATTCTCGCTTTTGTTTGTCACGTTTTCAATGTTGTGGGTGCGTTTTTTGATGTTTTTTCCAAAGTTATTTGATATTTCTAATGTTGACATTTTTAGCGATTATTTCGAAGGCCCATTTTTTTGGGATGAAAAAACTGAAAATGGGTCAAATTTCACCCGAGGACAACATGAGGGCTAAGAAATGTGTTGCATTATTGGCTCTGGAACAGTCTTGGTGGACACCGTTTGACGGGTCTGTGGATGGATGAGTCGTGGATGCGTTTAAGATGCACGTTAAAGGAGCACTAAGCGATGTCACACCTGTTTTAGGTTACATTTGTTATCACATACAACAAACATCTCCTCACTATCTGCTAGCTGCCTGTCCCCTGAACACACTGTAAAAAACATCTCCTCACTATCTGCTAGCTGCCTGTCCCCTGAACACACTGTAAAAAACATCTCCTCACTATCTGCTAGCTGCCTGTCCCCTGAACACACTGTAAAAAACATCTCACTATCTGCTAGCTGCCTGTCCCCTGAACACACTGTAAAAAACATCTCACTATCTGCTAGCTGCATGTCCCCTGAACACACTGTAAAAAACATCTTGTCTTTTTAATTTGAGTTTCAACTTGTTTCTATTTAAATTTTTCTATATTTCCACGTGTAATATGCCTATTTTTGTCTTTGCAAAGCACTTTGGTGCTAAGCTTGTTTGCTTGGTGCTATATAAAGTAACTGTTTTTTTTATTTGTTGTCAAATTAAGTTAAAAAACAGAGGGGAACGTACAGGATGGGCAGCATGACCAACTTTCCTTTAGATGAAGACATCGGCCTCTGCAGACTGATGAGCAATGACAAAGCAGTGAAGTGTTTAACAGGCACCGTGAAGATGACTAAGACTTTCAGAGTGAGATTATATGAAAGGGGGTAGCATGTTGATGCTACAGAAAGTTGTTTTCTTCTGTGTTTTGGTTGCTTTGTGAAGCTTGAAGCCAACCACGTCATATATTATGTTATTGTCTGGGTAGAACAAATACATAACTGGAATATTAAAACAATAGATGGACATTTAGGAAATAGTGTATTTGTTTTCTGGCTGACAGTTCAGTGGGATTATGTTTCTGTGTAAAATCAATGCCGTGGCTACGTATGTAGGTACGTGGAGATACAGACCCCCTTGAAAATGTAACTACACACATCGCTTGGCCGTGGCTAAGTAGCGTTGCCCCCCCCAACTCATTTCCTGGTTCTCCTTCTCCATAAACAACATTAAATCAAGGAGAGGGTGAACATGACCGTGGTCAGAAAGAACAGGAGACACTTTGTTTCTCTCACTACGACTCTAGAGTCGCTACTCAATCCAAAGGTAACTCTCTCCCTCGCTCTACCACGCACACATCGGCCCTGCTATTCTATTAACCCTCCTGGTGTCCTCGGGTCAAATTTTCCCCCTTTAAAAAATGTCTATATGTGAAATATGAGTTTCTTTTTAACCAAATTACCACAAAAAATGGATTGGATTCCTTACAATGCTCTTTGCAAATTCAATTGATCTTAACTTTTAGTCAAAATAATTCATAATTTCTATAAAAAAAGGTTATTGACCATGAATTCCAAAAAGTAGTGTAAAATTAGGAAGGTGGTGTTAGTGAAAACTAAAAAAAACTCAGAAAAACTGACAAAAATTTGACAGTTTTTTCCGTTTTTGACCCAGGAGGACAACACAAGGGTTAAAGAGATCGCCCAAAGCGAAAGCTCTGCGTGGAGCCCCCGTAGAACCATGAATCACTCTTTAGACCAGTTGTTGATGATGTTAAGAGACTTTACTCCCTGAGGATCCTCACAAGCAACCAAAAATTGACCCTCAGGCAGACATTTTAGGTCAATTAAAACACGGACAAACAGACTCAGACACAGTATTTATCCAAAAGTCATAACTGCACTTAACGCTACTTGAGTATCAGGAATGAATCGTGCAGTGAATGTCTTGTATGTAGGGTGTGTTTGGTTCCTTTCTTTCTTTATCTCTTTTCTTTTTTTACAATCTTCTCTCCTTTATATTTTCTATAGTGACTTTTAGGTTGTTTTGCACTGATTGGACTGCATCCAACTTCCAATGACCATAAAGACTATTCTTCTCTATGTCTGTACAGTAAATATGAAGCTACAGCCAGCAGTCGGTTAGCATAGCTTAGCATTACAATTGGAAATCACTCACAAAATGCAAGTACCAGCACAACAACATTTCACAAATGATATATTGTTTGTTAATCAGCACAAAAACCAAAGTGTACAGAAATGCCACGTTAGCTGTTTCCAGCTAATCAAAGCTAACCAGCTGCTAGCTGTAGCATCAAATTTACCATACAGACATGAAACTGGAACCATTCTTTTCTTCTATCTCTTGGCATGAAAGCCAATAAGTTGATTTGTCAAAAAAAAAGCCAAACTAGTCTTTTAAATTATGCAAATTCTGTGTTTTAAAAAAAAATTGTGACAGCCTTCCAAAACTTCTCAACTCTAGCAAGATACCTTGCTGCTTAAAACAGTAGTAAACAACTCTACCGAGCAAATAATTAAAGAGCGATTTCTGACCAAACAAGACTCTTAAAATGCCCAAAGAGTGTCTATATTTGGAGTTGAGCTTCCTAAATGCACTACTTAAGGTAAACTACATTAAATGTGAGGTAATTAGTGTGCCACATACCAGACCTCAAGCTGCTAATTGTGCTGCCTGTGGTTGTCTCTGCTTGCCTCCGCCCAAACATGGTCTTTATGCTAACCTCGGCATCTATTCTGCACGGGATCATCGTCCAAGCGCAGAACACGCAAACAATAATTGTCAGCTGAGGTGAGATACAAAAACATGTCTGATAGCGTGGTGAGCTGAGGCACAGGGGCACTACGACGTGTGTGTGTGTGTGTGTGTGCTGCACCAGCGAAAAGGCATTTACATATGTGAGTAAGAGTCTGACTGTGAGCGAGAGTTGAGTGTCTGGGTTTTGTGTTGTGTGTGAGGAGGGATAGTTTGTCAGAGTGGATAAAATATGTGGGTGTTTGTGGGGGAGTCGGAGGATTGTATTTTTTTTTTACAGGCACTGATTCACCCGAGGGTGTCCGTGTCCAGGCTTGTTTAAGACGTGTCAAGTCCCGGGCGTCGGGAACGGCGCTCAGTTACAGGCTGCCCGAGGCTTAACAGGAGTTGCCGACGCAAACAAAGTTAGAGAATATGTGGTTTTAGGTTGATAGAAAAACTCGCATGTGAATGTTTGGCCCCCAGAAACTGTTGGCACTGCACCTTTTCTCATCTCTCCAAACTAGCCCTTCCCTGAAAAAAAACCTACGAGCAGATTTCTGTCACAAGGCACACACATGTTGTATAACTGATTGTTTTTCCTGTTTACATTATCACTTAACGAGGTTTAAGGGTGTGTGTGTGTGTGTGTGTGTCTGTCTGTGACTTGGCATACTCCTTACTCATCAACTTGAACTTTGCACCTCTGTCTTTATCGACCAGTGACGGCATTCCCATCAAGTTCATGACCTTTCCAATCATTCATATCCCGCTTGAAGGGATTTCTGGTCCGGCACTAAGATGTCCTGGGTATCAAGCAATGCAAAGTCTCCGCTGTATTTATTTGGACTCGGACTAGGAGGGAAACCAGGAAGTGGACCAGACACTGAGGATAAGACTCAACACAGACAAGAAACAGCTGTTGACATGCAAAGAGAGAAGGGGAGTTTTGAACATCTGACTGTTCAAACACAGATTCCTGATGAAGAAGATTGTATTGGTTATCTAAGAGATGTGGGTTGCAATGAGACAACGCATTCTCAATAAAGGGTTCGTATGACATCGTACGAAAACGTGTGCACAACAATTCGTGCTGCAGTATAACTGAGCTAAGTTTGGAGACGCTACCTTATTTGATCATTAAATTGATAGCCTACATATTTTAGTTTCATCTCTTTTCTGTGTTGTAGTTTGTAGACGGTCCCTAAGCTCTCTAACTGCCTCTCAACATGGGAACTAAACAGCTGAATTAACACAACTTTCATGTATTTCTTTCACATCTTCAGCAGTCAGATTCACTGTGTTCACTCAGAAGGAATCACTTCACATGGGTAGGCACTTTAAATGACATTTTCAACATGTTAAGAGGTTTAAGATGTTAGAAACACGTTACAAACTTGCCCTGTTTAAGCCTGTTGGGTGCTAATGCTAGCAGGAGGATAACTTGGTGCAGGCAGCAGCGATTGGTTTTGTTTTTCTCTCTACTGACAGCACTACACATTTACAAACAACAGACTACATGTTGGAATTGACAACTAGAATTAGATAACCAATACAATTCTCCTTTAAGTAATACTCCCTGGAGCCGCTGGGTGAAAGTCTCGTGATTTCCCCTCAACAAAAACCTCTTCACCCCGCCTTGAAAGCCCTGTGTCTTTGCACCCTTATACAGCAGCAGTGCAGTAATAAATATGTGGAATACATACGAATTACAGTGCATTACTTTTTGTAGGGATGTGTACGAATGGTTCATGAGAACAGCCTGAATGAGAGCAGCAGCTGCTTTTACATCAGCCTGTGTTGGCAAAGCGGAGAAATAACAAGTTGATGATTTAGTCCAAAAAACCCTGATTGTGAGCTCGGCGGAGGCTGACATGGCAATTCTCTAGAGGCATTTTGTTTTAATAAAAGCCAAAGCCATGTTTTGACCATGTGGCAGATGAAGAAGCAAAAAGGAAACACACACATGGCTGTGTGTGACTGAGCCAAACCATAACCGGGAAGACCCACTGAAAGGAAATTTCAAAGCTTGGCAGCCGGCAAACACATTGGGATCAAATGTGTGCAGACTTTGTTGAAGAGGAATTCGTGGAGTATTTTATTTGCCACTTCAAGAGTGTGCAGAGAAAAATGTCTGCTATCTCAAACCTCTCACACACACACACACACACACACACACACACACACACACACACACACACACACACACACACACACACACACACATTGTTCACACACACACACACACACACACACATCACAATCTAAAATCAGAATCAACAATAACAAGCAAAATTACTTTCATCAAGCTTATTAACACATTTAAGTGTTTATCTAGCCTAATCCACACAATCTCTGCACCAGTTTGCAGTTCAGAGTCCCAAATTCCCCGTAACGTAACACAACTTGTACAGGTCCTATCCCCTGACCAATCAGCTATCCTAACCTTAACCTCTCGAGGTCAAATGCCTAAGCCCAACCAATCGGCTATCCTATATAAAAAGCCCGTATGGTCAGAACAACGGGATGTCGGAGCAGACGGTGTATTTTTCCGAAACAAAAGGGACGTCGGACTAGTGGGCTGTAGGACCAAAGGGAATTTTTCAGGTTATTGAGAGGTCGGAACAATGGAGCGTGGGAGAAATGAGCAGTCCCCGTGACAAGACTGATGCCCACAGAGTCTACAAGTTACAACTTCTCTCCTAAGAGACAAGATGTCCTTTAAAAAAAAAAAAAAAAAAGCATCTAAAATGATCAAAGGATTTGACATCGTTGGGAAAAAAAAAAGTTCTGCATGAATTCCATGGCACGTAGAAGTCGAGCGCAAAGATGAAGGATTTACAAATGTCAGTGACACATATTAGTGTCGATGAATGATAGATGTGCAGATTTTCCTCCACAGCCCATTTGGATTTTTCCTCGGTGCATTGCTATGAGCGTGGGCGCAGTGTTTTTCCCCCTCTAACTATCTCTCTTCACATAGGACCTGCAGGATCTGTTTTTAACTTGCTTACTGGCAGCGTTTTGAGTTGTTGACGCTATGTGTCCATCACTGCGTCTAGTACACGTCTGCTGTTAAGCCTGGCATTGTTTATCATTTCAGTCCAGTGAAATGATGTTAATAAGTCCTATTTAAAAAGTAAAAAACAAAATATTTAAACCTTGCACACTGCGTGCAATGAATTGTGAAAATTTGCTGTTTTAGGGTGTGCGACGGCCGTGACTGTTGGACAATGGACGTTCTAGACAGATGATTCACCCAATCACCTGCTAGTAGTTAGTTTTTGAAAGTGTCTGCAATGGTGGCTTCTCAGATTAATCTGTGTAACAAACCATCTGGCACGTTAAGTCTTTACTTTGTTTGTTGTAAAGTGCTTTGTGTTAGGGGACAAAGTGAATCAGATTATCAGATGACGTTATAGATTAGGATGTTTGCACGTACGGGGGCTCTGAGTGGTCAAACGACTCTCTAAAGGCTTTTGGCGGATGCGGAAAAAAAACGCATAAAAATCGAAGTAGTAAAGGTTGCCGCGTGCAGCATTCTCGCTTAATACTAGTCCGATACCATTTTTTCCTTCCCGATACCTGAACACGGTATCAGCCGATACCAATGTGATATATATTTTATTGTGTTTTAGGTATGGTATGTTTTAGGTATGACAATAAAATACAGATAAAGTATTTACAGTATCAAATACAAATACATAAAATTAAAAATCTACAGGCATTGTTGCCACCCTATCCCACCCCATCTAGAGCTATAACCACACCAGTGACTTAGGACACAAAAACATCAGAAAATAGGGTCCAGGTTGAAAACCAAAACCAAAGTTAACCTTTAATAGAGCGGAGTGGTGGAAAACACCATCGGGCCATCATGTGAGGTTGACGAGGATGCTGAAGATGATGATGTAAACGATGATGGATCGCTCTAATAATAGACCTGGCAATACAGTGACCACTGTCACCGAGAAGAACAGCAACGCTACGAATGAGAGGCCCCATTATGTCCAAACGAAGGAGTCAGCCACTCTGTCAAGAGGGCACTTTACAAACAAACTTCGTTTGACTGAGCCCGTCTTTCTCTTGCCCTGCACACGCCGACACTTTTCTGCTGAGTGGGTGTTTGGAGGAGTTGGAAAGGTCAGGGGAAAGACTCTGACGTGAGGCGCGAGCTCGGGCTTTGGCCTCCGATTGGCTCCGGCCAGCGGTGGAAGAAGCCTTCAGATCCTTTACTCAAGTACTAATAAATAATACAAAATGAAAGTACTGATACCACACTGTTAAAATACGTAAATAAGTAAAAGGTCATGCATTAAAAATGTTACTTAAGTAAAGGTATGTTGTAAGTATCATCAGGAAAATGTAGTAAAAGTACTCAATGCAGAAAAATACTCTTTAGAAACTCGAGAGGATCAAAACCGTTATGTCGATCAGCTGAGTGTTTAATTGTTTCAGCTTATTTTTGGTAGTTTCATTTATAATGAACTTATATTATTACATATAAACTTATTTTTTCAGTTTCTTGTTGTATTTCCACCACATCTATGTACCATATATATATATATACACATATATACTGTACAGTACATACACACATACTTATATACATACATATACATACTGTACATATATATACACACATACATATACAGTATACATACAGTACATATATACATATAGAGCATACATATACAGCATAAATATACACATGTACAGCATACATATACATACATATATATATACATACATACATATACAGTATACATACATATACAGTATACATACATACATACATATACAGTATACATACATACATATACAGTATGCATACATACATATACGCTGTACATATACATATACTGTATATACTATACATACATACATACATATGCGCACACACATACACACAGACATCTATACACACATATGCACACACACACACACACACATAATGTATATGTACACACAGTATATATACACATACATAAATGCATATATAAACAGTACAATATTACAGTATTATTGTTACATTACAGTAGATTATATACCGTATAAAATAGTATATTATATAATATAGAGTACAATATTAGCTAATTAGAAGTAGAAAGTGGCATGAAAAGAAAAGACTCAAGTACATGTACCATAAAATTGCTCTTAAGTACAGTGCTTGAGTAAATGTACTTCGTTCTATTCCACCACAGACGACAAACGCTCGGACAAAAGCAGAGTTGTGCAGAGGTGGCGAGGAGGCACAATGGGACGGTTTGGGGGGGTTAATCCTCAACATAAGCATCTTATTGAGAAAGCCTGCTTTGTTAAAAGACAGAATCTATAGGGGGAAGAATTTAAGGGGATTTTCCTGTTTAGGAATTGGTGATTTTGTATAAAAAAAAAATCTTAATCTCTTTCAAACTAGTTCATAGTTTCACTGTCTGTTAATCTGTTGATTATGTTCCAGATTAATGGATCAGTTGTTTGGTCTCTAAAATGTCAGAAAATGGTGAAAAATGTGGATCAGTGTTTCCCAAAAAGCCCAAGATGACGTCCTCAAATGTCTCGTTTTGTCCACAACTCAAAGATATTCAGTGTACTGTCACTGAGGAGAGAAGAAACTGGAAGACATTCACATTTAACAAGCTGGAGTCTTTAAATAATAAATGCCTAAAATGATTAATCTATTATTAAAACTGTTGATTCCTTTACGACAACTAATCGATTCATCTCAGCAGCTCTGTTCTCATCTGTTTGTCGCCTTTTCGCCGCCTTTTTGTCGCCTTGTAGTCATTTTCGTCTGATTTCTGAGGACTATGGTTACCTGGTTCTCAGATCTCTGCAGGGTAAATCCGCCTCTTGTAAAGTCGCCTTTTCATCGCATCTTTGTCACCTTTTCGTCTCCTTTTTGACGCCTTTTCATCTCTTTTTGGTTGCCTAATCAGCTCCTTTTCATTTCCTTTTCGTCAACTCTTTGTCACCTTTTCGTCTCCTTTTCGCCGCCTTGTAGTCGTTTTTCGTCGCCTATTCAGCAGGATGTCCATCCACATCCTCTGTCTCTGTGTTGGCGCTCTAACCTGCGGCTGATTTCTGAGGACTATGGTGACCTGGTCCTCAGATCTCTGCAGGATAAATCCATACAGCTAGCTAGACTATCTGTCCAATCAGAGTTCTCTGTTGCACGACTAAAACAACTTTTGAATGCTAACACGTTCCACCAAAACAAGCGGTACCGTGGCTCCGTCCGGTGCTTACCCCCACCCAAGACGATTGTGATTGGTTTAAAGAAATGCCAAAAAACCAGAGCATGTTTATCTCCCATCCAAAAATTCTGTGTGACCTAGCCAGACCCTCCTCTGCGACGCTGTGGAGGAAGGTCTGGCAAAGCGAGACTACTTGATAGAAATCAGCTATAAAAATACAACACAAAATTCCTATCATAATTTACTCAAGCCTGATGTAATGTCAACAATTTTCCTTATTTTGCACCCCAAAACCTAAAGATATTCTATTCTATATCCTATATAACTAACACGAGAAATGAAAATACTCATATGTTGAAATACACGAAAATACAAAATAGAATTGAGTATATTAAAGATGTATAATAATAATAATGTATACTTTATAAGTACATATTACAATTTACACTCTGTTATTACACACAGGCCTGAAATACATAAACATGCTCAATACATGCACTCGAGAGATGTCAGAGTGGGGGCACGGAAAAGTGCCCCGAGCAGTTGGGGGTTCCTTGCTCAAGAGCATCTTGGCAGTGCCCAGGAGGAAAACCATACTTTGGTCCGTACGGGGATTGAACCGGCGACCTTCCGGTTATTATTTATGATATATATATTGTGCAGCACATGAGAGGAAGGAGAGGATAAAAAAACAATTCCACAGAATCTTTCTTATCTCCTCCCTTCCAGCAAATAAATACTCCACCCATAGTGTACACACACACACACACACACACACACACACACACACACACACACACACACACACCACCCTCAGGCCTTGCCTTTCCCAAACTCACCCAGGAATGAGAGCAGGTAACGCTCGGTAGGTTTTGGCACTCGTCCACGTGAGCCGGACTGTTAAAACGGAGACTGTTGCCAAACAGCTCGTCCTTCCTTGGAACTCTGAGAGAGTTTTCCTTACAAAAAAGAAAAAAATGCATTAAAAATATCAACACAAAAGCCTTGTGCAGTTTTGGGGGCTTTTGTAGAAAACCAAAAAGCAGAACTCAGAGGAAGGAGTGTGTGTAACAGAGTACCCAGAAGAGCTCTAAATCCACCCAGAGATGTGACTAATCAAGACGTGACTAAGACACCAGAGACATTTCTTTATGTGCAAAAGCAGAAACTTGATAACTGAAGTGTTTAACTAATCACCACATTGTTGTTGTTGTTGTGTTTTTTTTAATTAGAGCTGAATCCGGCCCCCAAAACACACAGCAACACTGTTTAAAATGGATGGAGTGATTAATGGAGATTGTGCAGGACAAAAACCCAATATTGCATATTAATCTTTGCATCGGTCTCAACGGTCACACATTTGCCTCTCCCACTGGTTGGGTAACACAGGGTGTTTTTGACTAACATTTGGCTGCATGGCACGGTGCCAATTTGTGAGGGTTCCCGTAAACACGCACCACTCTGGACCCTATACTGTTGTGCGTTGCCAGAAATGTCACTGGCACTGTGGTTAACCTCTAACCGCAATGCTGAATAAAAGACGTAAAGCAGGCAGCTGCACAGGGAACAGGATTTATAAGGGAGGTGGCAACGTAGAGGCATTACACTGCCAGGAACTGTTGTTTGTCTGTTTATTCATATTCCCATGGATACTGACAAAAAGGCAAAGAGTTAAAATTGTCGCCCTGAATACCAGAGAAGTACCTGACACGAGGGCATTAAGATCCGGCATGGAGACCCGAAATAGTGGGGGATTTTTTAAAAGGTTTTTCAAGCCAACTTCTGAGTCTCAAGACTGATGTAGTCTCCTTTCTGTGACGAGTCGGGGACCACGTAGTGAGGACGGGAGTCTTCATTGAAGAGTTTTTTTATTCACCCAGAAAGGTTAACCTTGTGTTGTCCTCCCGGGTCAAATAGATCACTTTTGTTTGTTTTTTTTTACCCTTTTTTCGACATTTGACATTTTCAATGCATTATTATTATTTTCTTTATTTCACTAACACCACCTCACTACCACTAGTTTAAGAATCCACGGTCAATGGACCCTCATTTGTATAGAATACCTAATTTTTGAGCAGAAATTATGAATTATTTTGACTAATAGTTAAGATCAGAGGAATGCATGTTGAGTGGATGAGTTTTGTCACGATACTGAATTGAAACTATTTCAATTTTCAATGAAAGTGATCAATTGCATTTGCAAAGAACGTTGTATGGAATCCATCCTTTTTTGTGGTCATTTGGTCAAAAAGAAACCCATATTTCAGATTCAGACATTTTTAAAAAGGGGTCAAATTTGACCCCTTTTTAAATAACATAATATACAATATAATAATTCCTTCTGTCTCAATATAGTCCTCGCACAGTCGATACCCGGGCCCCAATGAACCAAGAACTTAATATCTAGGCTTATGAAAAAAAGGTCAACAAAATATAACTTTACTCAAAATAGCAACAACAAAACAGGATGTGAACTAAAGTAACTGACCCAACTGAATGAGACACAAGAGGACATACGGTGTATATACTGTATATACTACAGCATAAACAGTATATACACTGTAGTATATACAGTATATACACTGTAGTATATACTGTATATACACTGTAGTATATAATAAATACACACTGTAGTATATACAGTATATACTACAGCATAAACAGTATATACACTGTAGTATATACTGTATATACACTGTAGTATATACAGTATATACTACAGCATAAACAGTATATACACTGTAGTATATACAGTATATACACTGTAGTATACACAGTATATACTACAGCATAAACAGTATATACACTATAGTATATACAGTATATACTACAGCATAAACAGTATATACACTGTAGTATATACAGTATATACTACAGCATAAACAGTATATACACTGTAGTATATACTGTATATACACTGTATATATATACAGTATATACACTGTAGTATATACAGTATATACACTGTAGTATATACTGTATATACTACAGCATAAACAGTATATACACTGTAGTATATACAGTATATACACTGTAGTATATACAGTATATACTGTATATACTACAGTGTATATACTGTATATACTGTAGTATATACAGTATATACTACAGTGTATATACTGTATATACTACAGTATATACACTATAGTATACTACCGTAGTATACACAGTAGTATATATAGTAAACTGTATATATACTGTGTATGTACTTCAATTTTATTAACAATTTTTTTGTTGCTTTTTCCAATGTGTTTGATTTTTTTTGTCACTTTCTGATTTTTTTGGGCCTTTTTTCAGCGTTAAAAAAAAATTGCTTTTGTTGTTTTTTTTCTGCATTTTTGTAGTTTTTTTTCAACATTTTGTCATAGTTCTGATATAGAAAGTTTTTGTAAACGGGTCAAATTAGACCCGAGGACACCAGGAGGGTTGACAAAGAGGTTGAGTGACTGCTATCCCAACAGGAGTTTTCCCTTGAGGGCTGAACAGCGTGTATCTGAGCAGAGATCTCTGCGTGTACAACCGGTGCACGTTGTTACACGGTGGTTGTGGGTGTTCACTGCCGAAGGGAAACGCTGTTGAAAGATAGATCCAGCTGTTTTCTGCAGACAGATATGAATGGCAAAGGTTAAATAATCAAAGGAGGGGCTGCACTTCTGCCAGTCCAATGTGATATTCTTGTTTAATTTGGCAGTGATCTGCGCTCAATTTTGCTATTTAGTTGTTTTAAAAAAGTTAAAATATGTCTCATGACATGAATCCAACAGCAATTATAATTGTGAAAAACAGAGGACTCACTGTGCCATATGTAATGTATGTTTAACATTAAAACCATTATTTATAAAAGCATGCAAACAATTATTTCTTTTTTTTGGCAATACATTTTTAATTACAAACAATTATTTCAATAACTTATTATATGCACTAAAAAGGTGTGTGTGAAGGCTTTAGGCCGCCCAAACCTTATTGTAGTCCCAGTTTAATATGCATCTTAATTTTATATAATATAGTATATACACACATTATAACAAATTTAACTTAAATTTACAGTAACTTACTGGCAAAAGTTCCTGTGAATTCTTTTCACAGTAAAGGTACCGTACTTCCATTTCCAGTATTTTATGTATTCATTGTAAAATACAAAACAGTTAAACACACCATTAGATAAAAAAGTAAAAATACAGTAGTTTGCTGTACTATTTACAGTACTACAGTGGCTATATTGTGAGTTTTTTACAGTAATGCTTTGACTACTGTGATGTTGTCATGGCAACAAGGTTGTAATGTACTTTACAGCATCCTACTGTAAAATCATACAGTAGTGTTACTGTGAAATCTAAAGGAAATAACTGGAGATTTCACAGCCGTTATTTTCAGTGTAGTAGGGGGTCCCTGAGCCGTCTCTCTCTGTTAAGGGGTCCTTGGCTTAGAGACCCCCTGATTTAGACCATTTTGGTCCCAAACAGGGGTACCCCAGGGGGTACGTAAAACATTAAAATAGTTGAAACTGCAGTATTTATTAATCTGGACCCGGGTTCCTGTGTCTACGTGGCTGATGGGAACAACAAGCATGGGAATCGGTCCAGTATTAAGCAAGAAACAAGCTGCAGATCAACGTTAACGGGCAATTGCGCACTTTCAATTTCCATCCACTAAAAGTTGTGTTATTGCCGCTGACAGGCTCATATTATTCCAAGTAATATATAATACATGGAGACTCATCCAGGGTCTGCCTGTTTCTATATTTTGTAACTCAGCATGTATAAGTATACTTATATGTACTCTGTATGGCTTTGCCTCCAGCTCACATCTGTAAATTAAAATAGGTTAAATATGCAATTTTCTTTTTCCTGGTTCAAACGACTGTTGAACAGGACCGTCGGTCAGGTGCAGCCGGAGGATTATAGCGCCCGCCGAAGCAAAGCATCCTACCCGACTGGTTTTGTCTGTGCAGGGAGATGATGGGAAGGAGGCATCCTGGGCGTCTGAAGAATTACAAACAGGAGACAAAGCTTCACTTCTGAACTCGAAACAGGCGCACAGGCTTGAGGAATCACATTTTGCTTTTCTTTCTTTGTGTGTGAAAAGGAAGGGCATCGATATTATTCTCCCTTATTTTAAAGAAGCGGGCTTTTTAGACCAAAAGGCTAATAAATAAGTGAACATGAATCTTCCTGATGGAGATAATTGACTTGGCTCGGCTGGTGCTGCCCAAACCTCGGCTTCCTTTTCTACACTGCAGCTTGTGCGCGGGGGAGGGGAGGACACTGTGAAATGGGTGTGCATGAGTAGTGATTGGCCCTGATTGGTGCATCTGAACAGGGAGCGGTACAGGCTGTAGGCGGCGCCAGAGGAGCCCGATTTATTGTTAAATGACGTGCTTCATGTGTAGTTCTACTCGAACAGCGGGTCCCCTTCAGCAAATATAACAGAAAGTTAGTTTTATAAGACTTATTGACGGCACCTTTAATTGCCCGTTGTCAGATATAGTCAGATCTGCACGGCCTTTATTCACTTGTTCTTTAACCCATTTTATTAACTTGTACTGTGACTTTTTTAACTTTATTTTTGCCTCATTGCTGCTCTGCATGTTTCATGTTTTTTTGTCTTCTGTCTGTAAATTTTAACCTGCCAAGTCAACTTTATTGTCAATTCTGCCTAATATGCCAAATATAAAAACAAATCGATAATTTCTCTCTGACCCATGGGCAATAAGTACAAATTCATAGTAGCCAGCTGGCTACAGCTTGCACATTAACATAGATGTGGATTAATGTGGGCTGTCCTTATAAATAAAATATATATAAAAAAAACAACACAGGCTGTTTCCCAACATGGATTGTTTTCGCACAGATGGATGTATCTGAGATGTCTAAGCTCACTTGTCCACCCTGCTGACACAGAAAGTCCCTAAAACTCTCTCACACACATGGATGGGGTTAATAAAAGGAGCTGGACTGCTGCTGGAATGAGGCCCGGGTGGGCTTGGCTTCCCGGTTCTCCCGGAGAGGAACCGGTACGTCACCGTGCCCATATAAGGCCTGAGGACTTCCTCCACAGGATGGATCATAACAAATAGCACAGAAGTCCGGCGTTTTTAGCCTACAACGGCTTTAATTCATATCTATTGGGGCCAATATCCGGCTGCAGATCATCTGATACGTATTAGATTCAACACTCCATTAGAAAAACATAAGAAATAGCCTAAAAATAAGGGCATTTCTGGCGATGCAACAACATGACTGAATGAATTACAAACTCTGATTTGATCCAACAGCGTTATCTCACCTCTTCGCTTATCCAACGAACATTATTTAACTTATAAAAAAAAGGAGCATAAAAAGCTGCAATAAATACAGTCTCTCCGCTGCGATGTGCCTCCTCGCTCTCGTGCCTACAGGCTTGTTTACAGTCGCCTCTTCCCGGCATTAGCGTCACATGACGTCACGTGCACTGGGCGTGGCTGGAGCGAGCTGCCTGGCCAATCACAGCGGTGCAATGCCTTGGCAGCGAGCGCGTGTGTATTGCTCTTATAAAAAGGCACGGTACCGACCCGTCTGAGCACACCTCAGCTAGAGCAAGCGCGGAGACTAGAAGCTTCCAGAGGAAGTCGAGAGTTAGAAGTTTCCCCCTCTTCGCACAGGATTGGGAAAGAATAAAAAACAGCAAAACCACGCGGGGAAAAGACTTAACTGCTGTCACTGAGCTGCAGAAGGTTGCACCTTTTGGACTTGCACTCTCTTTTGGGGAGAGATTGGTGATTTTTTTATTCTGGGGACGCTTTGATGCATGCTCTCTGCGGACACTGACACTGACATTTGTTGATTCTCCAGAGAGAGAGAGAGAGAGAGAGAGAGAGAGAGAGACTGCTTCTGACAGCAGCTGGGTTTTCTTATACGACTTTCATGTCTACGAAGATGGAACAGCCTTTTTATCATGACGACTCCTTTCTGTCGGCGTACGGCCACTCAGAAGCAGCGATGCACGACTACAAACTGCTGAAGCCGAACATGAATTTGAACTTGACGGAGCCTTATCGCAGCCTGAAATCCCAGCTGAGAGCCGAGATAGAGCCGTACCAGGGGGCCGGGGGCGGGCACCACCACCACCACCACCACCACCACCAGGACGCGCAGGGCTCCCTGAAGCTCGCGTCCCCCGAGCTGGAGAGGCTCATCATCCAGAACAGCAACGGCGTGATCACCACTCCCACCCCGGGCCAGTACTTCTACAACCGGGGCATCACGGACGAGCAGGAAGGCTTCGCGGAGGGGTTCGTGAAAGCCCTGGACGAGCTGCACAAGATGAACCAGATGCCGCCACCGAACGTGTCCATCGGAGCCGGGGGAGTTACGTGTTCGGCGGCGGCCTCTAGCGTCTTCGGCTCGTCCCTGCAGCCGGAGCCTCCGATCTACACAACACTGAACGCCTACTGCCCGAACACGAGCCTCTCTTCCGCATCCAGCTACCCCACCGCCACCATCAGCTACCTGCCGCCGCACCAACACCAACAACAACAACCCCAGCACCAGCAGAGCTCCTCGCACCCCTTCCAGCACTCTCTTCCCGGCTCCGGGCTCCACCCGCAGCGGCTCGTCGCCCTGAAAGAGGAGCCCCAGATCGTGCCGGACCTGCTGAGCAGCGACGGCTCGCCGCCGATGTCTCCCATCGACCTGGAGACCCAGGAGCGCATCAAGGCGGAGCGCAAGCGGCTGCGCAACCGGCTCGCGGCGACCAAGTGCCGGCGGCGCAAGCTGGAGCGCATCGCCCGGCTGGAGGACAAAGTGAAGGGCCTGAAGAGCGACAACGCGGGCCTCTCCAGCACGGCGTCGGTGCTCCGGGACCAGGTCGCGCAGCTCAAACAGAAAGTCCTGACGCACGTGAGCAGCGGCTGTCAGCTCATGCTTACAAGCAAGTTGGAGTCATTTTAAACACAACACAGAGAGACTGTACAGACTATACACTAGTAATAACACTGGAGTCATGTTCTGCATGACTGGGATACCACACAGGCCCGAGGGCGGTGCGTGTAGACAACTCGTTAGGCTACATTTTAGGCTGAAAAAGAAAAAAAAGACTATTGAAATGGTACTTTCCGGATGCTGGACATCGCTCTAAAGGACCTTTCAACTCCTCTTGACACCAGGGCAGCATCCAAACCGAGCAGACACTGAGCAAGAACACACACACACACACACACAAGTCGGGTTTACTAAATGGTAGAACATGGGAATGATTATTGTATTTCTTTGTACGTTTTTTTTAAGTTTGCAACCGATATTGTCATGCAAAGCTGCATTTATTATTCGTTATGTAAATTATTTTTAGTTTTGTCCGGTTGATCCGGATAAACTCATGATGTCCAATGTTTACACTTAGCCTATGTCTTCTTTTTTTTTATTTGTGATGTGTATTTAAGTAAAGTGTCTTAAAATGAAACGGAACTGGACTTGAGTGTTTGTTTTGTCATTTAAGATGGAAAAGTCAAATCAACTTTAATGTGCCAGACATTCAGAGGAATGAACGATCCACGGTGCGATAAGCGTAAACATTAACCAAATATAGGCTGTTCAATACAATAATACACTCTGAATAATGCAAAAGTGAGACAAAGGCAAACAATAAACCTAAAACAAGCAATAAGCTAAAAAT
Source organism: Percina caprodes (assembly GCA_013375575.1). NCBI lineage: Eukaryota > Metazoa > Chordata > Actinopteri > Perciformes > Percidae > Percina > Percina caprodes. Next base: position 5,066,776 of record JABXJD010000019.1, on the reverse strand, counting down.
AAATACATAAATGTGCTATATACATATATGAAGGTAAAATATAAAATGAAAGTAACAAAGTGTGAAAAGAAAACATGCAACATATAGCCTACATAAATAAAACAGTAGGGTGTGTGTGCGTGTGTGTGTGTGTGTGTGTGGGGGGTCGAGGAAGACAAACGCGCTTTTCTTCCACTCATTGTTACCACAAGCGTTGCTATAGCTCCCAGTAAGGAACCCTTATACAAGCACTTTCTGGTTTCAGTGTTTTTACGCACAGTACGTAGCCCGCCCTTTCCTTTACGCACGGGCCTGTCCATATACGGGCATGTTGGTGCATGCTTCGTCACATGGGAGGATTTCTGGAAACCTCCGCCCAGGTAATGCGAACTAGTTTCATCTCACTCCCTCCATCTGTTGTATCGATAAAGTCCGCGGAATTTCCTTTCTCTTCTTCTTATTATGCAACTCGACAGACGTTAGAACCCGTCGCGCGCACACACGGAGCAAAGTGCCACGTTGTTATCAGGTAGATGGATGGAAAGTGGTCTGGGTTGCTAAAGGACAACAGGAAGTGGATTGAGAATCCCTCAGTGATGTGGCGTTTGCGATCACTTAAAACACTTCCTGTGAGTGGGGGGGTCTGGGTGTGTGTGTGTGTGTGGGGGGTGTGAAGTCCTCAGCCAGAAAGCCCTGCAGTCAGAATGGGACTTAAATGAAAGTACAGAAGAATAAGCATCAAAATATACTTAAAAGTCAAAGTATTCATTATGCAAAATTACTAATTTCAGAAAAAAACATGGAGTTTAAAGAGGCTATTAATGCATTAATGTGTAAGCATCTCTAAGGCTGCAGCTGGTGAAAGTCAAGCTAACTGTAGCTTAATCTATAATAATGTCATCATTTAGTTGTTGGGTTATATCTGTTTTATTAAATAATCTGAATTTGCTAATAATGAGTTAACTTAAGTCCATAAATGTTGTCAGACACTTAATATTAATCTGAGTCTGTTACTTAATACTGGACCAATGTCAAAGATCTGTCACTTAGACACAAAATCATAGGAAAACAGGTAAAAAAAGGTAGTTAGCCTAACAAATAAATCTGTAAAATAACAGAATAGGTTTTAGCAGCTCATCAGCCAGACTTTGTTACGCAATAAAAACAGAAATTCTGTGTGTAAAGTAGCTTAAATATACAGAAAAATTTCAGTTATTTGAAATTCTCTCATACAAAGCTGCTCAGTTAGAAAAACCTCAGAAATTAAATCTGTTCTTTAATTAATTTAATGCTTTTTTGAAGATTTCCACGCTTGTTTTCAACACTTTGAACACTTCTTTGGCACTTTTGACTCTTGCTTAAGTTAATAACTTTAAGATAATGTTGTGAACAGTTACATTAGCACAGAGCAAGGTCCCATAATGAAGTAGTAGATAATCAGAAATACAACCGTTAATCACGTTCTATGGCTCATTTCTGTTAAAATACAGTCGTACAGCCGTTATTACACAGAAATGTCTTAGTGTGTGCAGTATTTAGTGTGTGCAGTATTTGAGAAATGTACTTGGTTACATTCCACCGCTGCCTGGGAAATACGTTATAACGTTAATAATGTTTAACCCTCCGGTTGTCCTCGGGGTCAAATTTAACCCGTTATTAAAACTTTCTACATAAGTAATTTGGGATTCTTTCATCCAAATTGTCCAAATATTACATACAACTTACATGGTTAAACAAAGAATATGTTCACTTTATTGAATTTTTGGGTGTTTCATTTCCTCCCAAAAAACTATATATATATAATTTCATCATAAATGAGGTTTCTTGACCATGAATTCGAAAAAGAAAATAGTTTAGATTAGATTCAATTTTATTGTCATTACACAGGTGCAAGGCAACGAGTTCAGGATATGTACTGAATAAATATAGAGATGAATACTATTATATACAGAATTTTACAGATAGATTTGTCCTATGAATATATAGATAACTAGTATTGTGAACAAAATGTACAGCTGGATATGTACTGAATATAATATACAGGTGGATATTACTATAAATAGAATTTTTACAGATATGTACAATGAACATAATACACTGATGGCTACTATAACAGAGTTTACAGGTGAATATGTACTATGAATATATATATACAGATGGCTATTACTATAGACAGAATTTTTACAGATATATATATAATTTAGGCTAAAATGAGCAGTATAACAATGGATGGAAATCGTGTAAAACTAGTGGTGATGTATTGGTGTTAGTGATGTGTGCAGTAAACTGATGATAGTGTTACAAAAATGAAGAAAATGTTGAAAAAAAGCATCAAAAAGTGTCTTAAAAATTGTTCATTTTCAGTTTTGACCTGGGAGGACAACACAAGGGTTAATATAGTCTAGATCCACAACGCTCCACTTTCGGCATCGTTCAGGTGCCGCCCAAAATTGCGCCGGATGTCAATCCATCCAATAGTTGAGACATTTAATGACAAAAACTAGAATCAACCTGATTCGCTGCCCCCACGACCCGATACCAGATAAGCGGATGAAGATGGATGGATGGATGGATGGATGGATGGATAGAATCAACCAGAAGTCAGGGGGTCGCCAAGCCAGAACCATTTTGCAACCATGAGTGTCTGTAGAAGCATTCATGGCGGTCTATCCAGTAGGCTACTTGAGATGTAGTCCGGATCAAGTCTACATCTACGTTCCACTTCTGGTGTTGCTCCGTAGCCGCCGGAGATTTCGCCTTATGTCACTCATTAAGGCCGGATGTCCATCCCCGTCCTCTGTCTCTGTGTTGGCGCTCTAACCTGCGGCTGATAAATCCAGACAGCTAGCTAGACTATCTGTCCAATCTGAGGACTATGGTCACCTGGTCCTCAGGTCTCTGCAGGGTTAAATCCAGACAGCTAGCTAGACTATCTGTCCAATCTGAGGACTATGGTCACCTGGTCCTCAGGTCTCTGCAGGGTTAAATCCAGACAGCTAGCTAGACTATCTGTCCAATCTGAGGACTATGGTCACCTGGTCCTCAGGTCTCTGAGGTTAAATCCAGACAGCTAGCTAGACTATCTGTCCAATCTGAGGACTATGGTCACCTGGTCCTCAGGTCTCTGCAGGGTAAATCCAGACAGCTAGCTAGACTATCTGTCCAATCAGAGTTCCCGTTGACGACTAAAACTACTTTTTAACGCACACGTGTTCCACCAAAACAAGTTCCTCCCCGAGGCTATTCTGTAGCGGCACCGTGGCTCTGTCCGACGCTTAGCCCCGCCCAAGACGATTGTGATTGGTTTAAAGAAATGCAAATAAACCAGAGCGCATTTTTCCTTCCATCTCAGAAGGCTGTGTGGTCTAGCCAGACCCTCCTCCGCAGCGCTGTGGAGGAAGGACTAGCAATGACAGACCATTTATATGATATAAGGTTGTTTTATAGCTAAATTAATGTATGACGCTCAAAGACAGATATTCACATGTGCAACATAAAGTAGCCAGTTATCTTGAGAAAGCCTGGGAGAAGACATAAAAAAGCTCTTTAACAAGATGTTGATATTTGTTTTTCTCCGTTATTCATTTATTTCTCTAGTCATTATTCATTTTATCTGCAAGACTGGAAGATAGGTTACATATCGGGGTTTGGCATGACAGAAATAAGCAGCGGTGGAAGAAGTATTCAGATCCTTTAGGAAAAGTACTAATACCACACTGTAAAACTGTTGTCTTTGGGTCAAATTTACCTGTTTTCAGTTAGTTTTGGGGCTTTTTGTCACAAAAAATGGGCCGTCAAAATAAGCGCTGAAAATGTCAACGTTAAAAATATCAAAAACACTTTGGAAAAAACACCAAAAACCTAAAAAAGCACCAACAACATTGAAAAAGTGAGAATATTGTGGGGAAAAAAGCGATTTTTGTTTAAGAGTTATGAGTAAAAGTCCTGCTTTGAAAATGTTACTTCAGTAAAAGTCTGTAAGGTCATCAGGAAAATGTACTTAAAGTATAGAAAGTTAAAAACAATGCAGAAAAATCCTCACATTTAAAAAAAAATTAAGAAAAAAGCTTCAAAAGCATCAAAAAGAGGATTAAGTGTAAAAAGTGTCATCTGTCCTCGGGTCAAATTGACCTGTTTCAAAGAGTTTTATATCAGAAATATGGATTTCTTTCAACCAAATTGCCCAAAAATAACATGGATTCCATACGACGTTCAGGTGACATTAATGATTACCTTCATTGAATATTTTGGGCGTTTTAGTTTAATCTTATATATTTTTTTATTATTTCAAACCAGTATCCGGACTAATTTTTGACATCTACCCATCTGAGATCCACTCAACATCCTCTGATCTTAACTATTAGTCAAAATAATTCATATTTCTGCCTTTTTATCTAAAAACTTATATATAATTTGATATAAATGAGGTTTGTTGACCATGAATTCCAAGAATAAGTGTAAAACATTATTAAACCAGCTCAGGTTTTTTAAAAAAAGCACCAAAAGTATGGATGAAAGTGACAAATCAGAAAAAGCGACAAAAGTATGGGAAAAAATGACAAATAAATCAGAAAAGTGACAAAAGTATGGATGAAAGTGACAAATAAATCAGAAAAGTGACAAAAGTATGGAAAAAAGTGACAAATAAATCAGAAAATGCGACAAAAGTATGGAAAAAAGTGACAAATAAATCAGAAAATGCGACAAAAGTATGGAAAAAAGTGACAAATAAATCAGAAAATGCGACAAAAGTATGGAAAAAAGTGACAAATAAATCAGAAAAAGAGAAAAAAGTATGGAAAAAAGTGACAAATAAATCAGAAAAAGAGACAAAATCATCGGAAAAGCACAAAAAAAAATGTTAATTTTCAGTTTTGACCTGGAAGGAGATCATGGTTAATGGGAAGACAACACGAGGGTTAAAGGAAAGCACCAAAAGTAGATTAAAGTAACTAAAGCTGTCGGATGGATGCAGCGGAGGGAAAGTACAAAGTGGCATGAAAGTAAAGTGAAGTACAAGTACCTCAACATGTGTACTTAAGTACAGAAGCCGACTTGAGTAAATGTCCGTACCACTTGTAATTAACCCTTGTGTTGTCTTTCTGTCAAAATCAACACTTTTCTTGATGGTTTTTATCGATGTTTTTAACATTTTTGTCCCTTTTTTTCAATGTTTGTCACTTTTTTGACATTTTCAACACTACGTAACACTAACTTATTAACTTTAGTTTAGCTATATTTTGGAATTTATGGTCAATAAACCTCATTTATAGGAAATTATACCTAATGTTTGAGTTAGAAAAGCAGAAATTAGGAATTATTGAGACTAAAATTAAAGGAATGGATGTTGATGATAATCACAGACTGGAATATGTCAACTTTTACTCTCAATACTATTTCAAAAACACTTCAATTTGGTTTCAAATGCTATAAAATTGAATAAGACGCCCCAAAATTAATGAAAGTAGAGATTTGTACTTGGCAAAGAGCGTTGTGTGGAATCAATCATGTTATTTTGGGGAATTAAAAAGAACATTGATATAAGACAACGGGTCAATTTGACCCGAGGACAACATGAGGACAACATGGGGACAACATGAGGACAACATGACTACGGGACGAGATCTTGAACCCGTCACGAGCAACCTTCCGGTGCCACTCACGCGTCAAAAGCCGTGAAGTAGAAATATTTGAGGTGTCAGTTTAATTGAAAGATTGCACACGAGAGGAAGTGACAGCGGAGTCAGGAATGCCGTGGGCGTCTCGAGATGCCACGCCGCTTGGCAGAGCAGGAGGCGAGAGAGTGGGCGTGCGGAGGCGCGCGCAGGAGCATCTGTGTGAATCTGGACGGAGACGGAGGCGCGCACGCTGCCAAGGACAACATACCACCGGGACGCATCAGCGGCCAAACATGTCCCTGCTCCAGGAGCTCAAGGGATGGATCCACGAGGGGGAAAGTCCCGCGTTAAGTAGCTGGGAGTGAGTCATGTTAAGCACTCATGCTATTACCCAGGGGTCACTAAGCGTTTTCACGGGCCCCAGATGCTCAAAGAAAAGGATAATGTGAGGCGGGGAGGTGATGGATGAGAGACTTAATTGCGCACTACTGACTTAAGGGACCATTTGGAGCTTAAACAGGAACATCTGTGACGCTCAAAAACAGCGTTAAAAACCCATCAACACTTTTTTTTTTTATATATTAACAAGAAAAACGAATGTCATCTGGGGCGTAGCTGTACTTTCAGAAGTGAGGTGTACAGACTGTTCAGGAGGAGGATTCAAATCACAGACTCCATGTAGCTTACATATCATTAATGATTGATGGAAACATGACATTTCCTTAACACTTGTGTCGTTCTTCCTGCCGAGCATGCAACCTTTGGGGTTTTCTGGGTAAAAATCTGTTTTTTTCAGCATTTTTCGATGCTTTAGTCACTTTTTTTCTGGCCTTTTGAAGCTTTTTCCAACTTTATTTTATAAGAAAGAAAAAAAATTAAAATTGAATAAAATTGAATAAAACACCCAAATTTAATGAAAGTAATGAACTGATCAATTATTTCACTGTTAAAAAAAAAAAAAAAGGTTTTATGGCACTAGCCATGTTATTTTGTTTTTGACAATTTAGTTGAAAGAAACCCAAATTTCTGATATAGGAACTTTTTGAAAATGCGTCATAATTGTTCTAATACTTGTTTATTGCCATAATTGTTTTGCTGCCACATCAACGGGAGACATTTCAACTGGCCACTCGGAGACGGAGCCAATGGACCGAATACGTGGTCTACTGAGGTCATTAATGTGCAAAAAAACACAAAAAGACATGTTTTTCACATTTGAATCCATTACTCACAGGGACGTTGGAACTAGTTTGTGGGACGGCTTACTGCAAAAAAACATTTGTGTGGGGTGGTGTGTGTTTGTGTCTGGTTGGGAGGGTCTGGGGGCATGACATCAGCCCATGAGAACAAATCATATTTAACCAAATCAGAACCATAGAACCATCAAAGCTTTTGTGACCCTAATTGGCTGAGAGAGAAGTCGTGCTCAAGCCCATCTGGTCTCAGGGAAACTGGAGGGGATTTCTATCCTGTAAAAGCAGTCTCTGTGACGTACCAGTAAACAAGACAGAAGGCATGGACTAAGATCTCTTTCAGCCCCCTCCCTCTCTCTCTCTCTCTCTTCCTCCTCCTCTCTTTCTACTGACAAACCACTTCAAAAGGTTGAGGCAGTGAGGGCTGTGGTTGTGAGCGCACTCTCACCTCACGCTGTTTTGGAGAGGAAGGTTTTAACCTCTATTCATCTGACGTGCATTTAAATAGCCCAATTTCCATCAATAACAACTCCCCTATTTTATTTTGGTATTTTATTTTCTGCCATGCATGTGGAAAGAGAACTGGGCACACCCACACAAGTTCTCCTTTTCTGTCGACTTTATTATCAAGAAACCTAGATTTTAGGGCACGTATAATTCTTTTCTTCTTTTGCCTTATTCAACAGTTTCAAATATTTCTGATAGGAATCAACCGTTTCCAGGGCCCTGAAGTGGCAGAACGTTTCAGTTTCTGTCAAATATTCATGAATATGTAGCTTAAGAAGTGTCTTTAAAAGCAGCACTGCAACACCTCTCCGCATTTCATTTGCAGCTCCTACTCAAAGGAATATTTTAAAAATATCACTCTGAAGTCTCTCCATTTACGCACACAGCAAGCCTACATATTTTAATGTGCACACACACACACACACACACACACACACACAAACTAACCAATTGAAGCCATACTGGCTCTCCACACGCCTCGGCCCACAACCCACACCGAGTGTCTGTGGGAACATCTGTGATGCGATCGGTGACGTATGAAGAGCCCTGGGTGGGTTTGACTTTCCTCTCTACAAGCCCCTCACACACACACACACACACACACACACACACAGAGAGAGAGAGACCATTTGCACTTCTCTCTAAAAAGACACAGATTAAAAGAGATGTTGAATGACTGAAGAAGAGAAAACAATTCAACATTTAAGCTGTTTAACTGTCAGCGGCGTAAGGCTACACGCTTAGAGAATAGTTGGGGAAGCTAATTAGTGGAGACACACACACACACACACACACACACACACACACACACACACACACACACACACACACACACACAATCCCCTTTTCATGAAGCTTGCCTCTCTTCTTGAATCTCTTTCCCTCTCTTCATCCATCTTTCCCTGCGTCTCTTCCTCCCTTCGTACAGACTGCTGAGCTAAACATTTGTAGCTTCGTCAACCACTCTGCGACTGCAGTTTCACTCAGAGTATCTGTTGTGGTCCTGTGGTGCATGTGTGAGGCACAGTGTTGTTGGATGAGGACACTACGGTGGGTTCTCCTGGAATATCGGCCTCAGGGGTGGGACAAAATATCCATAGGGCGATATATCGTTGTCCGAGACACGAGAAATGATACGATGGCGGCAAATAGCGATATTTTAATGAATGAAATAAGTCGCTGTGAAAAGACTTCCCTGCTCTCAGCGCCGATGCTCCACGGCTCCTCGAGGCCCCTGCTTTTTAATTTAAAGTTTGTCGCTTTTTTCAAAGTTTTTTTCAAAGTTTTTGGAGCTTTCCCCCCCCGCTCCCTCCCGGCTTTTGTCGCTTTTATCAAAGGGATGGCAGACCGCAGTTTGAGGGAAATAACATCTTCCCCAGCCACGTTTAAGTCTGTTAGCATCTTAACTTAGCCGTGGCGTAAAGAATCTGATTATTTTAATGTCTTGGCATGCAAAATGTGTCCATAATCCGCCTGATTTAAACTTTATTTTTTGTGTGTTCTTGTTTAAAATGCTTACACTACCCTAGTCTTGACATTGCTAGACCTTCCTCCAGAGTGCTGTGGAGGAGGGTCTTGCTAGTCCAAACAAATCCACCAACACAAAGGAAGCAGAAGGTAACGGACATCCGACCGACAAAGAAGTACTGTACATCCGGGAGAATCTCCGGCGGCACCGAGGCGGTCCCGGAAGGGGAACCACCCGAACCAGACCACTGGGTCAGTGAAGGCAACATGATCACTCTGAACCCGAAAAAGAGAACATCATCCAGGAGGGCCGGTTTGAGCAACAGCTCCGTGACTGTGAAAGCTTATCATCCTCCCCTCCCCCTCTCCCTCCCTCCGGTCTCGTTCTCTTCTCCAGAACCATGAATATTCCTCCCACCTTCCCCCAACAATCGGAGGTTCTTGCAGAAGTTGGATCACAAGTTGCATCAGACGACTACAGTAATAGAGGACAGATTTGGGAATGGGGGATGCTTCTTTTATGAGACCTAGTTTGAGGAAAGTTTGCTGCAATCATTAAAAAAAACACATTTGAACCATGAGGATGGATGACATTAACCCTCCTGGTGTCCTCGGGTCAAATTTGACCCCTTTAAAAAATATCTATATCTGAAATGAGTTTCTTTTTAACCAAATTACCACAAAAAATTGATTGGATTCCTTACAATGTCTCTTTGCAAATACAATTGATCACTTTCATTCCTTTAATCTTAACTATTAGTCAAAATAATTCATAATTTCTGCTGTTTTAACTCAAATATTAGATAGAATTCTATATAAATGAGGGTTATTGACCATGAATTCCAAAAAGTACTGTGAAACTAGTGGTAGTAAGGTGGTGGTAGTGAAAACTAAAAAAAAGTGACTGGAAAAAGGGACAAGAATGTTAAATTTTTTGTCCGTTTTTGACCCGGGAGGACAACACAAGGGTTAAGGATGTATAATATATACGTTTTTTTGTACAAAATAGTGTATGGATAGCCTATATCAGTGACTCCAAACCAGGGATACGTGTACCCTGGTGGGTACTTCTGCTGTTGGGGGGTACGCAACAAAAAGATCGTATGGTAGCTCAACTAATTAATAAATATAAATGATTTGATTTAAAAGACTATTTCCACATAACGTTAAGTCACCTGGAACACCTGAACGGTGGTGGAAGAAGTATTCAGATCCTTTACTTCAGTAAAAGTACTAATACCATGCTGTAGAAATGCACTGTTACAAGTACAAGTCCTGCATTGAAAATTTTACTCAAGTAAAAGCAGGAAAATGTACTAAAAGTATTCAAAATAAAAGTACTCAATGCAGAAAACTCCTCCCAAATTACCTAAAATGTGAAGAATCCAACCAGTTGTGTGTTTAATGGTCTAATCATCTCAGATAGACGTGTAGGTCGTTATGTTGTTGGCTAGTTAAACTTTAGAATAAATAATAATTTATACTGTTTATTGATCCCCAATGCGGGAAATTACAATTTACACTCCGTTAGTAATCGCTACACACAGGTCTGAAATACACACACATGCTCAGGACCTAATCATGCACTAGTGGAGTGATGTCAGAGTGAGTGGGCTGCTAGCTGGACCAGCGCCCTGCGTGGTTGGGGGGAGTGGGGGGGGGGTACGGTGCCTTGCTCAAGGGCACCTAGCAGTGCCCCCCATTAGGTGAAATGGCATCTCTCCAGCCACCAATCCACACTCGTACTTTGGTCCCACCAGAGACCAAACATGTTGGGAACCACTGGTCTACACTGGACTTGCCAAATAAGTATGAGTCATTAATCATCTGCCCTATGAATTCAACACATTGTCAGAGAGTCATGCACCAACTGTTCCCATCACAATGCTGCCAGTACCAGAAGTGGATCGTGGTCATCAGTGGTGCAACGTAACCAAGTACATCTACTCCAGAACTGTACTTATCTGTACTTTGTCTTTTCATGGCACTTTCTACTTCTACTCCACTACCTTTCAGAGAGAAATATTGTACTTTTTCCTCCACTACATTCATCTGACAGCTTTAGTTACTTTACAAGTTAGGATTTTTGCACATAAAACATGTTTTTAAAATAGGATGTTTTATTATAAACTAAAACTAGCCAACAATATAACGGCCTACAAGTCCAGCGGAAGTAATTAGACTATTAAACACAACTGTTTGGATGGATTCCATAACTGGGAGCAATTTTCTGCATTGACTACTTTTACTTTCAATACTTTAAGTACATACTGACATACTTTTACTTAAGTATCATTTTCAATGCAGGACTTGTACTTGTAACAGTATTTTCTACAGTGTGGTATTAGTAGCCTACTTTTACTGAAGAAATTGATAATACTTAATACATTAGATAAAAGCTGTCACATACTGAACACACGGACAGTGAACTTGCATTTAGACTGCACGTCATAGCATACAGTATGATGGCGTAATCACACTGCAGCAGAGCAGTGGCTGTGGAGGGGAAATTAGATTTAGATTAACACATTTTGATGGAAACACAGGAGATTTGACTCAATTGGTGTCATGCATGTGGCAGTTAAAGCCTCTGAACACCAGGTGATTTCAGTTATTCTGGCTGATTCGACTCTGCTCAAGATGAAATTGGGCCGGAGTTTAGATCACAAATATGTTCTACAACTAAGATTAGGCTCGTTGGAGAAGAGCCAGGTCTGAGCAGAAATGATCACCCCCCCAGTGCATGCTGGTTAGATTTGTGTCTGACTCGATCTCGACTTAATCTGACGTCATGTACACGTAGGCAATGATAACCTCACGAGATCAGTTCTGAGACGCAGGCAGCACAGTTGCTTTGCTGGGAAACGCCGGCCTCTCGGCTGATTTAACAGCTGATTGGTTCAGAATCAACATGTTGACGCTTTATATAAACTCGAATTGGAGGAATTGTAATTGCTATTTATCCGATTTAAAGGCTCATTCTGTACAGAACATGTGTGGCTGTTACATTGCAGACATAAAGTCTGTTTTTAACTTGAGCAACAGACTGCATGTAGAGCATTACCACAGCTACTCTGTCTCCATTAAAAACAACTGGAGACGGTTGTCTGATATATGGGTCTGATAACATTTTATTAAATTGGAAGCGGACCATACAGGATGTGAGTGTTTCTGTGACTTCCTGTTCCGCCTGAAGGCTGCTGGAAACGGATGGAAACTGTCCGACTTTACCGCAGCTTTTTTTGCCCCCCCATACATACATCCAGACAGAAACAGAGGCAGCAAAGGACTGAGCTGAATCTGCCTTCTGTAAAAAACAACAACAACTCTGCTTTAACTTTGCAAAGTCAATAACAATAAATGAGGACATGGACATAATCTGTGTGCGCTAAGGACAATGAAACCAACTTTAAAGTGAATTACTTACAGGACATACCATCTGGGTTGAGGAAAAAGAGTGACAATGGGGGGCTGTATATATAAGCTCTGATTGGGCTGACCTGTAGGGGGCGGTTCCTTCACCCATGCAGGGGCATCTGATTTGACCTCCCTGTCTCAGGTGAGGTCAGGTGGCCTCTGTTTGGGCAACCTTTACCACATACAGGACACAAAGCAGTCAGAGAACTGGTTAGAGGGTTAAGGTGGGAACACACCGCCATCTAGTGGAATAACATCAGAACAGCAGCTAAAAAAAAAGAGGGTTTAGCACCAAAACAGCTGACCTACTTTAAAAGAATGTCTTTGCTTTATGAAAACAATCATATATAATGAAATGTGAGCAAATGATGAAACTTATCAATAAGTTTTTCCCAAAGCCAAAGATAAATTCTACATTTTTAAGAAAAAAAAGTCTCTTTAAAGGTCCACAATGTGTGGGAATTTCTCCCATCTAGCGTTGAGATATATCGCAATCATCTCTCTCGCGCCACACAGTTCAAAGTACATATTACAGCTACGGTAGCCGCCATGCTTCAAAAAGTCGGTATTTTGCTCTTTTCAATATCCTTTTTGTGGGTGAAGAAGAGACTCCTGTTTCTGAAATTTGGATTTTGACTACTTGTGGTCCTCCATGTTTCCCTCTTCAAACTTGGCGTGGCCGGGAAGCGACGATATTAGCAGTGTTATATCTTCTGAGGAAGAACTTAATGTCCACAACATCCCAATTCCTGTGAACGTTTAATACAAACGGACAGGCATGACATCTTTACAAGTTACGAAGCTACTTTCACATGTCTCTAGCTAGCACAACATCCTGTCAGCATAACATACGCTGATTCAGAACTCAATGTAATAGCGCCTCCTTCTGCAACATCCCTTATTAGCAGCTAACTTCAGGTACAGGATAAGGAAAATGAACTATTATTCTTCATAGGTCAGTAAATGAAATAGCTTACAGATAAGCATTCTTGTTACTCAATATTACAGTTAAGATATTACAGTTAGGATACCACAAGCGGCACCTGTGAGTCTATCATGTGACAATGAAAACGCGAAAGGCGGAGCAGTATATGTCCTGTATGTCCCTCACCGGCTAATGTATTTCAAGATGGAGCATGAATATGGAGCGGCTACCCCAGTTCATGCAAATGCAAATGTAAAAATATAGAATTTAAATGTAAAATTTCAAGCCAATAGGAATACTTGGAATTGATGGTGATGGTGAATATTCATGAAAAAGGACAAGTTCGGGAGTGGGCAACTCCAATTTTGATAATAAACAACTACACACGTTACACACTGGACCTTTAATGACGACTAAATATATTGTCCAGCACACGAGAAGAGGGACACGATAGATTAAAGAAATCCTGTGAATATCCTTCCCTTTAATGCAGATGTTCAGACCTGTTTTCTACAGTCACTGGTTCACACACACACACACACACACACACACACACACACACACACACACATATTCATACGCTGTGCCTTAAAGAAAAATGTCAAGTGGTGTGTGGCACAGCGTGTGTTCACTGCAAGGCCAGATGAATTATGGGTAAAATCCAGGTGTTAGTTGCTTATTTGTGGCATTTTAGGCCTTTAATTGATTGGACAGCTTAGACATGAAAGGGGAGAGAGGGGGAACGACATGCAGCAAAGGGCCACAGGTTGGAATTGAACCTGCAGCCTCTGCGGAAAGGACTGAGCCTCTGTACATGGTGATGCATGCTCTGCCAGGTGAGCTAGCCAGGCAGGAACCCTGTGTAAATCACTTTTAATGAGATTATGTTAAAGAGTATATATATATTTTTGGTTAATCTAAACAGTATTTGAAGATCCTGATTTATCGGGAGGGTCTATTTGCTGGATTCAGATGATGTACGTTGAATCTCTGGAAAGACATACATCCTTCCAAGCCTAAAAGGCATTGATTTAAAATGTGGCCCCTATAATAAAAGCTGATATATATTTATTTAAACAGATGTTTCTCAGCATGACAACATGGAGCGGTAGCTGGGCTTGATTTAATTAGTCTTCACATGGAGGTTAGACACATTGTTGTACGGCTGAAACAAGACTAGTCTCAGTTCAGGCCGGATTAGACATTTGGAGTTTGGCAATATTCAAGAGAGGTAGACTTCTGTGGTGAATCAAGAGAGAACACAGAGGAAGGACTCTGCGGTGAGTTGTTTCTATCTCCGGAGGTCTGAGGTTTCTGCTGCACGGTGTAGATAAGGGACGTTTTTGGTATTTGAAGAAAGTATTACAGTACTATGTCTAACTTGAAATGCAGTAAACTTGTATGATATCCCACGAAATGAGGCGACAGTCTGGCGTTATAACTTATTTATTACAATTATTAAATTATAATAAAGAATTATAATAATTGGTTTTATTTAATTTATCTTTGGTGTACTGTGGAGTGGGTAAGACTGTTTCAATTAGAGCATCAATTTGACCCGAGGACAACATGAGGACAACATGAGGACAACATGAGGACAACATGAGGAAAACATGCGGACAACATGAGGGCAACATGAGGACAACATGCGGACAACATGAGGACAACATGAGGGCAACATGAGGACAACATGAGGGCAATATGAGGACAACATGTGGACAACATGAGGGCAACATGAGGACAACATGAGGACAACATGAGGACAACATGAGGGCAACATGAGGACAACATGAGGGCAACATGAAGACAACATGAGGACAACAAGAGGACAACATGAGGGCAACATAAGGACAACATGAGGACAACATGAGGGCAACATGAGGACAACATGAAGACAACATGAGGGCAACATGAGTGCAACATGAGGACAACATGAGGACAACATGAGGACAACATGAAGACAACATGAGGACAACATGCGGACAACATGAGGACAACATGAGGACAACATGAGGACAACATGAGAGCAACATGAGGGCAACATGAGGACAACATGAGGGCAACATGAGGGCAACATGAGGACAACATGAAGACAACATGAGGGCAACATGAGGGCAACATGAGGGCAACATGAGGTTAACATGAGGACAACATGAGGGCAACATGAGGTTAACATGAGGACAACATGAGGGCAACATGAGGACAACATGAAGACAACATGAGGACAACATGAGGACAACATGAAGACAACATGAGGACAACATGAAGACAACATGAGGGCAACATGAGGGCAACATGAGGACAACATGAGGGCAACATGAGGTTAACATGAGGACAACATGAGGGCAACATGAGGACAACATGAAGACAACATGAGGACAACATGAGGACAACATGAAGACAACATGAGGACAACATGAAGACAACATGAGGGCAACATGAGGACAACATGAGGGCAACATGAGGACAACATGAGGACATGAGGACATGAGGACAACATGAAGACAACATGAGGGCAACATGAGGGCAACATGAGGACAACATGAGGACAACATGAGGGCAACATGAGAACAACATGAGGACAACATGAGGACAACATGAGGGCAACATGAGGACAGCATGAGGACAACATGAGGGCAACATGAGGACAACATGAGGACAACATGAAGACAACATGAAGATAACATGAGGGCAACATGAGGACAACATGAGGGCAACATGAGGACAACATGAGGACAACATGAGGACAACGTGAAGGCAACATGAGGACAACATGAGGACAACATGAGGGCAACATGAGGACAACATGAGGGCAACATGAGGACAACATGAGGACAACATGAGGGCAACATGAGGGCAACATGAGGACAACATGAGGGCAACATGAGGACAACATGAGGACAACACGAGGACAACATGAGGACAACACGAGGACAACATGAGGACAACATGAGGGCAACATGAGGACAACATGAGGACAACATGAGGGCAACATGAGGACAACATGAGGACAACATGAGGACAACGTGAAGGCAACATGAGGACAACATGAGGACAACATGAGGGCAACATGAGGACAACATGAGGGCAACATGAGGACAACATGAGGACAACATGAGGACAACATGAGGGCAACATGAAGACAACATGAGGGCAACATGAGGACAGCATGAGGACAACATGAGGACAACATGAGGGCAACATGAGGGTTAAGTTTGTTTACTTGCACAAGGAGCCGATCATACATCCAAAAGTTACATAGATGGAGTGAAGAGCAACTTCTTCAGTTCTCACTTCTACATTGAAATCCCCCCCTACCTTCTCCATGGTTACCATGCCCCAAACAGCTGCATCTCAAAGCTCATTAAAAACTCTACCTGAAATGTGAAGGGAGTGAGACTTCAAGAATCTGGAGGGAGGAAGTCTACCCAAGTTCTCTGAAGATAAATGTGAATAATGTGACCGTGGGTGCTCAACCCTCGTATGGTATCTGGGTCAAATTGACCCATTTCAAGTACAAGTTACATTTTTTCTACCTGAAATCAGCACCTTACCTTATTTCCTGAGATAAACATGTATTCCTGACTCAGAACATTATTCTGGATATGACACTTATGTTGTTTCCATAGTGATTTTTAACATGAATTATAACCTGATGACTAAAAACAAACCCCACTTCCATCTTTAATAGTGTTCTAGTAGAGACTGATTCATTCCCTGAACATAGATGTTATCTCAGCTGCTGGAAATGGAGATAAAGACAATATTTGTTAATAGATTATGAAGTAAAATCTTATATCAGAATTGTTTTTAAAACCCCAAATAAGTCCCGGGTCAGTTTGACCCGAGGGACACGAGCGGGTCCCTAAGGTGAAGACAACATGAGGACAACATGAGGACAACATGAAGACAACATGAGGACAACATGAGGACAACATGAGGACAACATGAAGACAACATGAGGACAACATGAGGACAACATGAGGACAACATGAGGGCAACATGAGGGCAACATGAGGACAACATGAGGACAACATGAGGACAACATGAAGACAACATGAGGACAACATGAGGACAACATGAGGACAACATGAGGGTTAAGGTGAAAATGAAAGATCATCTTCAGTTGAATCAGAAAAGGTGAAGATGTGAATCATAGATGTGTGTTTGTATTGAACTCGTTTAAAAAGACAAATGCTCAGATAAGAGATTCATTTTAGAAATGTTTTTATTTTTTAATAATTGAAATGTGGCGTTAAAACCAGATCACCTGGAGTACACCAGCACTATGTGAACCGGATCACCCGGTTTCTGGGGGGTAGGTGGGGTGGTGGGGGGGTGGAGATGAAGTGGAGGAGAGAAAGGTTGATGGAGTTAATCCTCTCTCATCTCGTTCTGCTGCTCTTCCCTCGTTCTCGCCTACTTTTCTTTCAATCCCTCCTTCTCTCTCTTCGCCTGCTCCTTCTTCTCTTTCTTGACTCTTTTCTCCATCTCCACTTTTTCCTTCTTCTTTCTGTTCGATTCTTCCTTCTCTTGCTTCCTATTTTCCTCCTTCTGTTTCTTCTCTCTCTTCTCCTCCTCTTTCCTCTCCTTTTTCAGCCTGTCTTCTGCTGCCTTCTTGACCTTCTCCTCCTCCTTTCTCATGCGGGCCTTCTCCTTATCGGTCTTCTGAGCCAGGTCCTGCAGGCTGAGGAGCTGGACCTGAAGTTCAGCGTTTTGAGCTTTTAGGATGTTTATGTTGGTCTCTATTTGGCTCTCTTTGGTCCTGCACGCCTCCATCCTTCTGTTCAACGTTTGAAAGTCCTGGAGGCTGTGGCTCTGGACCTCAAGAGCTGAGACCTTTTCTTTTAAGAGCTTGATCTCTGTGTCCATTAGGTTCCCTTGGTTGAGCCACTCCTTTTCTCGGCTCTCCCTTTCCAGATCATAATGTTTCTCTAAGCTCTCTTTTGCAGCGAGCTCTTGTGTAATTTCTTCTTCCAGAGCGTTGACTTTAGCTTGTAACTCAGCCTCTCTCTGCATCATCTGCCTTTGCTTGTCCATGACGTTGGCTTCGTTCTCCAAATTCTTTCTTTCCAAAGCCATCTTTTCTTCTGTTATTTTCTCGATCAGGACGTCCTTTTCTTGGACGACGTGGCTCAATCGATCGTTGTCTTCAGCCAGGGATTGAAGCTTTGCGTCCTTGTCCTTCTTCTCCTCTCTGGTTCTCTCCTGCTCCTGCTTCCAGACCCGGTTGTAGTGAAATTTGGCAGAAAGTGTGATGTTCTTCTCCGCCTTTAAGCTGTCCCTTAGAAAGAGGATCTCCTTGTTTCTCTCCAGCTCCTGTTTCCAGAGCCCTACGACCCGGTTCAAGTGAAATTTGGCCGAACGTGAGATGTTCTTCTCCGCCTTTAAGCTGTCCTGGAGAAGGAGGATCTCGTTGTCTTTCTCCTGCTCCTTGAGCTTACTGTCCTTTTGGACATTTTTCCTGATTGTTCGCTCGGCACGTAGCGCCGTCAGGATTTTCTGTTTCTCTTCTTTGAGGCCAGCGTTTTGGGAGACCAGCTGGTTCATCTGTTCTTGAATTTCCACGCGGTCCTTGGTCAGGTCCTCGAGCCGGATGCTGGGACTCGGGCAGACGACTGTTTCAGGCGTTGTTGCCATGATTGTTGAAGAAGAGTCTTTGTTGCGATAGACAGTAGAGCTGTGTCGTGACTGAGTTCAGACTGTTAACGGCCTGGAAGCACCCAGGGTTGTATTTATAGTAAAAGAAAGTTCCAGAATGTGTCACTGTGATGTCACTGTGATGTCATTCTGCATGACACGTTCCAGCCTTTGATGATCAAAGAACATAGAACATGTTCCTCAGCAGTTCAATTCAAGGAGCTTTATTATTGTTTATTGTTATTTATCAATAACAATCATGCCAAAGCATCAGGAAAAACACAATAAACAGTTATATGTACAGCACATTAACACAATATTAGGATGGCTTCATCTCATTTTCTAAATCTATTTGTATGGTTATTAAGCAATATGACACAAAAGGTATATTCTAATAAAACGTAAAGACAGTAACATTTTACATTAGACATGAATATGTAAAGATATTTAAAACTGGGATCTTTGTGTGTGTGTGTGTGTGTATGTGTGTGTGTGTGTGTGTGTGTATCTATGGTGATTGTCAACAACCATACAGAAGTCCAGAAGTCCTCGTTTAAGGCCCAGCTTCTGAATACGGGATGCTTGCCTTTCTCTGTGGATCGAGCATTTTGATACCTTCACAGTATTTTTACAGCACCTTTTTTAGTGTTAAATTCTGATTGAGTTTTATTTTGTGGGTTTAATTTTTGTATTTTGTCTTGCAACATTGTTGATTGTTCAAGATAAATACAATAAATTCATCTATCAGCGCTGTGAGGGAACATCAGAACCACTGTACTAGATTATGCTCTCAATGTTTACCTCACCAGGATTTACACTTAGTTTTGGAGACTTACAGATAAAAAGGTTTTGCAAAGTGCAGCCGGAAGAACTGTGACTCATGGCTCAGGTTGGCTTTTAGAAACATCGTCTTTATTGAGAACATAAAGCAAAGAAACATCTCAGCAAGCTTCCCATAAATCAGCTTTTTACAAAACATTTACATCTAACAATGCCTCGCTCTAGAACTACACAACTTAATTACAAACAGGAGAACTCCACAGCACATTGGAGATAGATACGAGATCAAACTACCAGAACAACCTTGGCTGGTTTGAATGCTGCATCTGCAGGATTATCTCTGGTAGGCAGATTTGAGTCTCAATATTAAACCTTCCTTCGGGTATTAGGCTCTACCTCTTTCTAATGTCATTATTGTACCAGATCCCTCACACTACAAGCCAGTAATCTCTGTCATAAAGCTACATTCATTATCATATAACGCTGCATCACCATTTGAGACTGTTAGCCGTCGAAAAACGCTCCCATAGGTTGTTTGTTTAAGCAGAAATTACAACTCAAAGTAGGATTACGAAGTATAAGATAACTTTGCACGTAAGCAGGTAGGTTGGTGGGGTGTTGGATGGGTCAAAGAAACACAGAACTTAAGATCTGGGTTTACATGGACTGTTCATTGAAAATCTCAGAAAATACGGTAAATTGTAATTTAACTCTAAGGACGTCATAGCAGTGTTGTAGTAGCCTCCTCAAGATCGGTCTTAAGACCAATTCTTGAAGGTCTCGTCTCAAAATCGGACACATTTTTATTCTGTCCCCTCTGGGCCTCGGATAAAGAGGACTCGGGATTTTATTTCAAGACCGGTCAAGACCACAACTGCATGGATTTTGCTACATTCCCTGTGCATTGTCTGATGTAGGCCTTGCAAATGCAACCAGTAACTGGACTCATATCTAATTTGAAATTTGTTCCAAAGAAAGTGAATGGGGGAGACAGGAGAAGAAGTTCTGGCTGTCTAACAGAAACCTGGTCTTGGTCTTGTCTCGGCCTTGCCCTGCCTTGGTCTCGGTCTTGACATGGTCTCAACCCCTTAAAGTCTCGGTCTTGACTCGGTCTCAACCCCTTAAAGTCTCGGTCTTGACTCGGTCTCAACCCATCAAGGTCTTGGTCTTGACTCGGCCTCAACCCCTTAAAGTCTTGGTTTTGACATGGTCTCAACCCATCAAGGTCTTGATCTTGACTCGGTCTCAACCCCTTAAAGTCTCGGTCTTGACTCGGTCTCAACCCCTCAAAGTCTCGGTTTTGACATGGTTTCAACCCCTTAAAGTCTTGGTCTTGACATGGTCTCAACCCCTTAAAGTCTCGGTCTTAACTCGGTCTCAACCCCTTAAAGTCTCTGTCTTAACTCAGTCTCAACCCTTAAAGTCTTGGTCTTGATTCGGTCTCAACCCATCAAGGTCTTGGTCTCAACTCGGTCTCTACCCTTAAAGTCTCGGTCTTGACTTGGTCTCAACCCCTTAAAGTCTCGGTCTTGTCTCGGTCAAGATACACCCTGGTCTTGGTGATGACTCGGTCTCGGTTTGAGCGGTCCCGACTACACCACTGCCTCAGAGTGATTTTTAACTTTAAAAACTTAAATGTCACTTTGAGAATCCCGTGCGTAACCACGAGCAAAGTAACGTCTGATTTTAACCCAACCTACGATGTTTTTCTTAGTTTTTGGTGCCTAAACCCAACCAAACTATAGAACCGTTTCATAACGTTAACGTAGTGTTTGAAACTGCGGCCTATATGTTTAAAAGCTGGACTGTTCCATTCTCTGGTTGAGCTATGAGGACGGACAACGCTCCCGCGGGTCGTATTAGAGGGGAGGAATAAAGAACCTATATAGTCGTATGGTTTGGAGGACCTTCTGCACTTTAAAGACATGTAGGCATCGTAAGAGTAACATCTGCATTCAACAAAAAAAGCCAGGTAGTACATCATGTACACCAATGTTTCCCAAACTTAGGGTCGGGACCCAAAATGGGTCGCAGACCCGTTTTATTGGGTCGCCAATTGGCAGAGTAAAATGAGAATCTTGCTTTTTGACTCTAGCGTACCTGAAAAACTAATACAGAAACAGACTAAATGCTCAGCATGACCTCAGAATGACCTCAGCATGACCTCAGCATGACCTCAGCATGACCTCAGAATGGCACTTTCAAAAACCGAACCTAGAGTAGATCAGCTGGTTGAGATCTTGAACCAGACACATGCATCTCATTAAATTCAAGTCAGCATTATTAAAAACATGTTGGTGTGGGTCCTGAGGGACGATGGGAGGGGACAGAGACACAGAAAGGACAATAGAGACCTTTTCTGTTTTTGATTACTTTTATAATGGAATAAATATACTTCATATACATTAAATTCATGGTTTGTTCCGTCTTTTGTCCACAGTTTAAAAATGTAGATGTTACAATAATTCATGGTGTATTTTTGTATATTTGGGTCCCAGGGAGACACCAAATTTCTCTTTTGGGTCTTGAGCTGAACAAGATTGGGAACCACTGATGTACACAATACTGGCATGAAAAGTCCACTGGTTAATGGTAACGTGTTTGATTCATGCACAAGCGCTTATACTGAAGGACTTCACGTTTCCTAGTGCCCGACTTCACACACTTCACATATAATGTCAGTGATGTGGTTTACTGAGCCATACAGAGCAAATACAAGTATTTTAAAAAGAAAAATCCTCATATTGTTATCTGGCTAAAAAGCATTTGTGCAGCCATTATGGGATATTATCAATTTATTTATAATTGATGTCAGAGACCTTGCAGAATTGAGGATTTTGCTTTTAAATCTTTAATAGTAATTGCTTCTTTTTATTTAACCCTTGTGTTGTCTTCCCGTTAAAATTGAAAATCAACGCTTTTTATCGATGTTTTTAACTTTTTCTTATGTTTTTGTCCCTTTTTTCCACACTTTTGACATTTTTTTTCAATGATTGTCATTTTTATTACTTTTAACACTACGTAACACTAGCTTATTAACTTTAGTTTTACAGTTATTTTTGGAATTTATGGTCAATAAACGTCATTTATAGGAAATTATACCTAATGTATGAGTTAGAAAAGCAGAAATTAGGTGTGTTTGTCTCGTCTTACTACGTCGTACTCATTCATTGTATGTGCCTTCTTATTTTTACTTTTTATATTGTTTACTTAAATGTTATGTTTGTCTGTGGACCGAATTGGGATAGAGGGAAACGTAATTTCGATCTCTTTGGATGTCTTGACATGTGAAGAAATTGACAAATAAAGCTGACTTTGACTTTGACTTTGATTATTTAGACTAAATTTAAAGGAAAATATATCAACTTTTACTCAATACTATTTCAAAAACACTTCAATTTGTTTTCAAATGCTATAAAATTGAATAAGACGCCCCAAAATTAATGAAAATAGAGATTTGTACTTGGCAAAGAGCGTTGTGTGGAATCAATCATGTTATTTTGGGGAGTTAAAAAGAACATTGATATAGGAAAACGGGTCAATTTGACCCGAGGACAACACAAGGGTTAAAAAGAAATCCTGTTTTTTTACATTTACGTTCAAATAACTGCCCCAGGTGTTTCTTGTGTCTTCTCGGTCTATCTAGTATCATTTAAAACCACAGAGATTACATGTAGAGCGTGACGATAATGACAGTTTAGGTCTGTGTGGTAAGGTTAGTTAGAGGAGCGAGGTTACAACTCTGTTTCAAGAGACTAGATTAGGATCTAGACAATAACCTCTAAATATAATATCTGTCACTCGTCTCTACAAGCCGCTCCCGCTCCCCTCCACGTCGTCCACGACGACGGAGCGCTTACGCAGCACAGAGTTCCCCTTCCGGCCGCCCCTGGCCTGCAGGGGCAGCTTTGTCTGGCACGGGGCTCGGTACTGAGGCAGGCCCGTCTTGGTGGTGTCCAGCTCCTCTGGGTCATCCTGCTGCGCCCTGAGGGCGGCCATCACGTCTTTGTCTGAGGGACTGAGGGTCAGGCAGCCGCAGGGACGACCCTCCGCCTCCGCCTCCACCAGCTCCAACCTCTCCAGCCTCTCCCACATCCTCGGGCTCATCCTCCACAGTCAAGAAGGCGTCGCCCCACAAGCTTTCACAGAGATCCCTGCCGTGCTGGTACATCTACACACACACACACACACACACACACACAAAATATTTACAGGAAGTGAAGAGTTTAGGGGGCAGAACAGGGGCGTGCACCATTTACAGAAGCTATATGCACTATTATTCAAGTCATTTGATAACAGAATGCTCAAAACTCATGTACATTAATTGGGAGAAACATGATAATTAAATAATTAAATAAAAACCTAAAAGATTCGGGGCTTTGAGAAAATCATTCAGGACCTGGAGCCCCAGGACCCTGCTTTCATCTTTAATAATGCATTATACGTTAAAGGCCCCGTCCCAGTATTAGGGGACCACTAAGGTCTATATAAAAGAGACTTCAGATACAGTATTAGGGGACCAGTAAGGTCTATATAAAAGAGACTTCAGATACAGTATTAGGGGACCACTAATGTCTATATAAAAGAGACTTCAGATACAGTATTAGGGGACCACTAAGGTCTATATAAAAGAGACTTCAGATACAGTATTAGGGGACCAGTAAGGTCTATATAAAAGAGACTTCAGATACAGTATTAGGGGACCACTAATGTCTATATAAAAGAGACTTCAGATACAGTATTAGGGACC